>JAQGBS010002583.1:0-12905 GCA_034698545.1 Acrobeloides obliquus | reverse complement strand
ATTTTCAATATCAGAAAGGAATCTTTTTGATGGAAATCCCGCAGATATCCAAAGAAGTTCGATGTTACTTTAAAAAATTGTTTAAAATTCAAAGAATAAAAATACCGGGTTTTTTTAATCGGCCTTATAAGATCAAATGAAAGATCATTTAGTATTTCAGTTTGTTGTTCAATTGAACGAAGTTTGCTCAACAATGTGGGATTGAGAAAACCCGTGTCGCCTGAAAATGTTAAGTTTCGACAAAATCAAACACTACTTGTTAGTCCAGCGAAATTGGATAAAAAGAATATCCGAAGAGAATGATTAGCAAGCTTATGGAATTCCGATGCTTCACAATTTAACAATACCTCTTGAAGTTTTTCCACTGAATCAACATCTTGAATAATATGCGAATCCATGATAGATCTCTTTAATTATTTTTACAATTTGGAATTAAGCAACGATATCTCGAAAATTCGCACAGGGGTGGTGGTAGGAAAAAAATATTGCTACAAACTTGAAGCCTAGTCTATTTTTACGTATCTGGATAGTGATTAATAAAAACATATTAGTTAGATCCCGCACCTTTTATACTTGTGGAGAAATAGAGGTGTCGTGTTTGGCGAAAATTGGTCTCCGGACTCTAAAATTTAAAGCACGTTTTTATTGTCAATCGTTCCCCTTTCTAACGACACCTCGACTATGCTCAATGCCTTTGTAGTTCTCAAGAAAAGTGACATTCTTACCAAACTTAGCAATTTTTGACCCCCTCGAAAAACTACTTTTTGAGCTCTAGCTCGAAATTTTCTGTTAATGCCCGATATTCCTGACCAAGTCCTATTTCAAAGGCCGGGGAGCGAAAAATGTAAAAATCGCTAACAAAGTGGAGCGTGCGCTTAAAACCAACGAATGAATTTTTGGGTCAGAAAATGATTTTTTTATTTGGTATGCCAAAAGTTCAGGCATAAATTGCTGATTACTAAAAACCAAAAATTTCGGAGTAAAACCTTCATTTGCATTGTTTTTAGACCCTACAAAGCCTGTAAATTTTTATGTATTACCGATTTTCGCCTCGATTTCTCGGTACTATTACTTTTTTAACTTTTTTCATGCAATTTTTTTAAAGTAATAGTTTATATCGTGAGGAAAAGTGAAAAAGATTTCTCCACAAATATAAAGGTGCGACCTAACTAATATGTTTTTATTAATCACTCACCAGGTACGTAAAAGTAAACTAGGCTTCAAGTTTGTAGCAATATTTTTTCCTACCATCACCCTCTAGTGAGATATCTTCGATATTTTGAGATATCGCCTCTTAAAACAACAAAAAATCAATTTCGATACTTTTTAAGAGTCATAACATTTGTACATATTACCAACACTACACTGGGAGACATAAAATCTATTCCACTTTAAAAAACTCGATTTTCTCAGCGGTCTTGAACACCCGATGGAAATTTCTTTTTGTAAACGTTAGCTCAAAGTTTAATTAATCACGAAATCTTTAAAAAATTTCTGCTCGGTTAGGTCTTCGAGCCGAAAAAGGACCATAAAAAATTCTCAAAAATAGATTGGACAAAAAACCTCTTCCACTTTTGTAAATCACAGAAAAAATATTTTATTCAACAAACAACACAATAAAAAACATTTTTAATAATCCGTAAGACCTCCATTACGATTAATAAGCCAATATTTGATGGCTTGTCGTTCTTTCTAAATGTCGGAGCATACATCATTCTTGCTTGTTTTATCCAACCACTTTATGATCCGAGTTATCGTTCTAGAGGATACATTTGACCTAAATCCGCATTCAGGCTTGATGAAGTTGGATGTAGCTCTTAAAATTCGACGTTTTTCACAGTCGGAAATACGTCCATATCGCCTTCTTTTTCCATAATTTTGCTGATTCTTAACAAAGAATTTTACCGGTGAGTATGAGCATCCCAATTTTTTGCGATTTTCCGGTTGCTAAGCCTTTGATCGATAAATTCTACCTTTATTGACCGAAAATGATTTTCCTTTCAACATTTTAACTGAAATGGATTATTTTACCAAGAAGAATGCAAAAAGTTTAAAGGAGAAAAAACCGCAAAATTTTGTAACTTACAACAGTGGAAGAAGTTTTTTGTCCAAATTTTTTTTGAGAATCTTTGATAAAGTCCCACTTTTCGGCCCGAAAACCTAACCGGGCAGAAGTTTTTTAAGGATTAATTAAATTTCCTGATTAATTAAACTCTCCGCTAACGTTTACAAAAAGAAATTTCCGTTGGGTGTTCAAGACCGCCGAGAAAATCGATTTGTTTAAAGTGGAATAGATTTTATGTCTCATAGTGTATTTGTAAACAAAATCAAAGGTTTATGATTATGACAAAAATTGTAAGTTCATAAAAAGGAAAAGCTATATAATAATACAAAGTACTAAGGGACGAGCGCTCAGCGCTCGCAGTTTCTCCGAGAGTGACTCCAAGCGGTCCAATATAAAAATGTTAAAATTGTAACAATTTCAAAAATTCGAATTTTTCCCCCTTGGTCCCCCAAAGTGAAAAAGAAATTTTATCTCCGAGTTCGATGATTTTGGTGTCAATCGTTTTCTCTTAACATTCCATTACAACTTTTATTTTCGCGTTAAGAGTTTAAATCAAGTGATCCCGAGATCGTCCGACGCAAGCATTACATATTTAATGTACTAGAATATCCAAAATAGGGCACAAAATTTTAACAGATAGACTTTACAGAAATGACCAGAAAACAAATTTATAGAATCATATAAACGGGACCAAGGGAGAAAATCGAATTTTCATGAAAAGCTCGGCAGTGCCGCTCGGTCTCCAGTTTATACAAATAAAAGAAATCCGTTTCAAAAAATCCTAAGCATTTCCAATGGGCAGTGGCGTATCCAGAAAAAAAGGAAATTTTTGACTGTTTTGATCAAAAATCATAAAGGGGGACCATTAGGTTTTTAGAAAAAATTTTGGACAAAAACATAGGGAGGAGACTATTAGGAAAAAATTTTCATTTTTCAGATTTCACGGGTCTGCCCCTCAGATACGCCACTGCCTTTGGGAATTTATCTAACGTTAAAAATTTCGTATTCTCACATAAACAATCATAAATTTTATCGACTAAATTAAACTCTAGGAAACAATTCTATTGGGTTGTTCCCAAAGTTCGTGCACTTCACTTTTCGTTTTTCTTATATTCTATCAATATAGTATAAAAGTGAAGTGCACGAAAGTTTGGATCCAATAGATGACGAGGCATATATAGAAAAGTAATCACAGTAAAAGTTATAAAAATATGATATAGAAAAATTAATCTGTAAACATTGCTTTAAAAATATGGTAGATAAACAAATGATTAATGCAAGATTATAAAAATTAAACTAGATATGATAATAGTTAACATCTCTAGGGAAATATTCATCTGAATAGGTCAAAATCGAACAAAATGATATACAAAAATTCTCATGAAATTTTAAGGGGATTTGCTTGAACAACTTTTACATATATATAAACAAAATTTTAACCTCCGAGGATCAAATCATTCTCATCCAAGAAAAATTTTGCGCAACTGGACTATAGGTGATGAACTTTTTCTCTTGACTAAAAATATCCTATATATAACTAAAATTCAATCATTTCTTGAATCCTTTGAGAATGGGGTAAATTTGACTAAAAGCATCATCTATGTCTCTCTTGAACTTGGCACCAGTTATAACCACCTAAATAAATGTTTAATAGCATAAAAACTCATTAACAAACACAAAAATTTGCATACCTTGCCACTGACAAAGATAAGCAATACTACTCTGGGTTTTACCATCCGGTAAATTAGACCAGGGAAAAGTTCCGGCTCATAAGTGCTGAATTGAGCGTGCGTAATACAAAGTCCTTCTAGCTGTATAGGAAACTTCACATCACAAGAGCCCACCATATTTTGAACCTTAACATAATTGAATCATTGTGTTTTGCTTTAAAAAAACACCTTAAATTCGGTGAATTTTGCATTAAAGCCGAGTTTTTGAACAATCCGAGCATATTTTCTAGCGGCTAATCTACTGAGATCTTCTGATTTGGCCCCAGTTACTACCATCTTTCCTGAACTAAATATCAATGCAGTTGTGCGAGGATCTCGAATTCGCATTATAACAGCAGCAAAACGTTTGGGATTGTATTCAGCATTCCGGGCATGAAGAGCAATAGTTTTCAAATCCAATTGTACACCTAAATGATGAATTTGATTAAAAGTAGCAGTAACAAATAAATATAAACTATCTTAGGCTATTCAAGTCTGGGGGCGCCAATGACGTGGAAAAAATTTAAAAATTTTTTTCAAGAAAATGACTCCTTTAGCGTAATTTTCAAGAAAATTACGCTAAAGTCATTTTTAAACAATTTTTTTCACGTCATTGGGATCCCCAGACTTGAGCACCAACTGTCTTCCTTTCATCTATTTTAGAAGAATTCTATAAATTTACCCAAGTTTACAGTAGAAACAATATTCTGTAATTGAGGAGATGGAATATCCATAGCAGTAGATAAAGGAGTTTGCGGCATCATTGTAGGAATGTTTGAAGCTGGCATTTGCTGAAATCGGTCAGTCTCATTTCGCTCGTTTCCCGCTAAAGGTGTCATAGGGACAGTCAAATTAACATTCACAGATGGAGTCTCGGGATAATGAGTTGAAGAAGCACCGGGAATATTGCTCAAATTCATCACACTTCCAGGACCACGATCCCCACTGTAACTGGCAATTGAACCAGGCCCATTATGGCTATTTAAAACAGATCCTTAAAAAAATTTAGGTTGCAAACAGCAAACGGTACTACGCCGGATTAACGATCGCAAATGAGACAAAGATTTTTTTGAAAATCAAGCATTTTAGGGGAATTTTTATGCGAAAATTCGATTGAGTGCATTCCCTAAGCGTGAAAATGAATAAATTTTCGTAAAGATGAGCCTTTTATACTTCATAAGCATGTGATTTTTTATAGTTTTTTTAATTTTTATGACGCGCATCGACAAAGCGTGAAAGTTGTTTTTTAGAGTTAGGAAACCGATGTAGAAAATACCGGTTTCGGTTTTTCTCGAACGGTTTTGGTTTCGACTTCCTAACTATACTACTTTTGCCTTATTGTTGTATAAAAGGCTCATTTTCACGAAAAGTATTCGTTTTCACGCTTCGGGAATGCGCGCAATCGATTTCTCACATAAAAATATCCCCAAAATGCTTGATTTTGAAGAAAAAAAATTTCGACTTCAAAACCCTGTCATTTGCGGTCGTTAATCTAAAGTAGTACCCAACAAACCAATAATTACCAGGGCCTAAAGTTGACTGGGGAAGTATTGAACTTGGACCAGCATTTGCTAGGACAGATCCAGGACCACCTATACTTTGAAATAAAGATTGAGCTCCGAATAGTGAACCAGGTCCAAGAATTGAGCTAGGCCCAAGTCCTGCCATACTAGCTGAAGCTGGAGTTTGACCACCAAACAATGAACTCACTATCGAATGAGGGTGTGGACTTTGATCATAAGGATCCATCTTGCTTCCTAGATTTTACCTATTTAAAAAAGATCTTAAAAAGATATACAAGGGTTAAACAACATTTCATTCATTATGAAAGATCTTTAAACTTTTATTGAAATAACAATTTCATAACAAACATAACAATTTCATAACAACAAATTAACCAATAACAATTGCAATCAAGGTTGCCAAAATTTATAATCAATTGAGGTGTGCCTTAAAAAGGAGTTTGCCGGTTTTATGTAGTTCATTGGAAGCTCATTATCTTTTATAGTATGCTTGGTCTCGGATCCTAATTCCACAAAAGTTACTTTCTTTTTCTTCTTCTTCGGTATCTCATCTTCCTCATTCTCTTCATTACTCTAAATTTTAGTATAGTTGACTCTCGATAAGATGCCCCTCCGATAAGATACAACCCCTCATATAAAAAGCCATCTCTTGACACGCTACAGAGACCTGGGTTTTTGATATGGGGAACTCGGATATGTAACCATGGACATTTTCCGGTGCAAATGTACCTCGATAAGACGCCACATTGGGACCGGCTCAGGAGTGACGTCTTATAGAGGGTCAATTGTATTTTAAAACGAGGCTCTTTAATTGATATTTTAAATTACTGGATGGGCCAAAAAACCGTACTTTTGCGTTTTTTTGGTGAAAATTTTTTTCAAAAATCATCTATAAGTCGATTTCTCGCAAATATCCCTTATAGGTGATTTTTGAAACATTTTCGCCAAAAAAATCAAAAGTATGGTTTTTTGGCTCACCCTGTATAAAAAAGGTAAAACAAACCTCTTGATCGTTCCCGTTTGTAGACTCGGCAGTACCAGCACCAAACTTGCGTGCCATAATTTCTTCAAATAACTCGTCAACGGATTTCCAAATTAGTAAATTTTCTTGTTCCTGAGCTTGTCTATCCAGAAAGTCGGCTTTCTTTGAAACTCGATCATACCAATGCTTTCGAACAAGCTAAATTAGTTTTTTTCGAGAATAAATCATCAAATCTTACAGTAAGTTCCCATAAAGATGATTCTAAAGCTTTTGAATTCTTTGGGTTCTTTTCCTCTTCGTTGTAAGGATCAGAAGTAAATGTAACTAAAGTTTTATAAGGGTTAATGTAAAGGCTGAAATTCGCATAATTACGAGTTCAGGTTAAACCGTCAAAGTGACGAAATTCTTTGATAAACCCCTATTAATATTAAAGTTAATCGCCATTTGAGGCTTAAAGGAGGAGCCGGTTTGTGGTCACTTAGTGAAAAAATTGTTTTCAGCAATCTTTGCGAAAATGACTTTGTTATGCTTAAAAATAAGCGAAAAACCGATTCCACGCATTCCCGAAGCATGAAAACGTCTAACATAACTTTTTCATCTTCAAACATTTTTAAACTGAGACTATAAAGATAAAAACTGCCAACGTTCAACAAAAAACAAAGAGAAAAAACAAACAAAAAAATCAAAGAAAAACGTCAAACTTGGTCAAAATATTTTTTCGTTTCAAAAACGATTGCATTCAATTCTCCACATAAGATTACCCCTAATAGGTTCTTTAAGATAAAATTTTTCACGGAAAGTGAGTTTTGCAGAGGAACCCGGATACCCGAAACTGGGTCAGGAGTACGTTTTCATGCTTCGGGAATGCGTGGAATCAATTTTTTTATTTTTAACCATAAAAAAGTCATTTTCGCAAAGATTGTTGAAAACAATTTTTTCACAAAATGACCACAAACCAAATTTTAACATTTGAAAATCAACTTTTTATAGAATTTCAACCGTGTGCAATCGTAATAAATAGATGACCCCTTAATTGAACAATAAAACCATGCTTACCTGGTTCGTCTCGATGAATAAGTGGCAATAAAACGTTGTGACGAGTAATGAGATTTCGAATGAGAGTCAATAGCACAAACTGGTGGCTTAAAGGGGCTTGCAATAAAATTCTAGACAATTTCTTAACAAATGCTGCCAGGATGTAAGATGGAATGTGACTAAAAAATAAAATATTTGCAAAAACAAAAAAACTTACGTTGAAGAAAGGAATAGATCTAACAATTCGAAAAACTTCTGAGAATATGAAGAATAACATACAGAAGAGTGCGTAAGATGGTAAACTTGAGAATAAAATTCTGGATATTCACTAAAAATAAGTTGATAAAAATTTTCTTCGATAAATCAAAAATGCGACTTTTGTAAAATAGTAATATTCAAATTCCGGAAAAATGTTGTTATTTTAACGAAATAAACTTACAAATTTCGATGGACAATAAGCTTAAAAATACCAGCTAACGATAGGACAGAATATATTTGGCCTTTATTGAAAACGCTAAATAAGAAGTCGCCAAACAACTCTGAATTAGGCAACGCATCAATAATATGCTCTACGAAAAATGGAACCATTAATCGACATAACTTTGATGGCAGCTAAACAAAGAAATGAAAAACATTAAAATGTGAAGTCTAAAAGATTCGGACTGCCCCGGACGAAATTTTTTCCGACGTATTTTGGTAGAAAAATTTATCATATGATTTTTAGGCTCAAAGATGAGGGAAGGAGTCCAAAAATGGCTAGAAATCGTTTCGGGTCAATTTTTTCGAATCTCTAGCACTCAAAGAGCCATATCTCAGTTATTTCAAAATATTTTTTACGTGAAAAAGGAAGCGACGAGCTACATTTTTGTATGCTCACTTAAAAAATGTGCTTCAATAGTCATTTTCTAGATGTGTTCGGAGGTTCAAAATTTGACTGTAGGGGCGTCGAAAAATTACTCAAAATACAAGAAAATTCATTTTTCATCTACCCCAATTCGAAAACGTCTCCTTCCCGACTAAATCATAGATACGATAATGTCATTAAATTATACTTCTAGTTTAGTAAAAGACAGCCACATGCTTTGAACATGTTCATTTAATATATTGGATCCAATTGGAAGAACTTCGTCTATAAAATGATAAGTTTAAGTTAAATATAAAGTTTGATACCTTTTTTTGATCTCATAGGAGACATTGTATATAAAGTGCTGTTGCCTTATGTACAATGCCTCCCTGAAGCCCTTAGTGGAGGGGGCATTGTACAAGATGCGTTAAAAGTTCGTGATCACCTTCAATTTTGATAAGAAACAATATATAACAATAACAAAAACTATTCAAAATATCCTCCTTGAGCTTCGATAAATTTATTTAATCGTTTCGGGAAAACATCGGCGATGTTATTCATTATCTTCACTGTTATCTCTTCTTTCCAAACCTTCACCAGAACTCGCTTCAATTATTCAACTGTCTTGTGTGGTTTCGAATATGCTGCCGCTTCCAGAATACTTCAAGTAATCCAATACATTCAATTCAGGCGTACTCCAGAATTGATTTCCCTTTTTCATACAGTTGAACTATTGCTGGTCAAAATTCAGCTATTTTTGCTATAAAAAATAAATGGATGTCCACAAAAGAGCAAAAAATAATTCAAAAAAGCGCAACAAATATTTTCCAATAGAAGCTAAAGAAGGATATTTTGAATAATTTTTGATGTTATATATTGTTTGTTATAAAAATTCAAAGTGATCACAAACTTTTCACGCACCCTGTACTTAAGGCATTGTGCCAAAATAGGTACCCAAAGTTTAACACATACAAAAACTTACAATCATCTCTATACAATGGATATAACTTTTTTGTAGGCAATGGAATAAAACGCATAAACCAATATAAATTCCATTTAGCAGATTCGGAAAGAGATTTCTTTAAAAAAGTTTTTTTAGTTACCAAAATCATAAGCTTTATTTTTTTCAAAACGTACCGAAATCCGAGAACTCAACCCTTGAATTGCTAATAGAATAAGATCGGAAAATTTAAAAACATGATTGCATAGCCCTTTTATAACATTCCGTTCATTCTCAGAAGACGTAACAATGAAGTTATAAAAAGCTTCTAAAAATGATGCCAAATCACTTGAATCCTCGTCAGCCTTAACATTATCTTTTGTAAATGGATTCAATTCCTTAAGAGCTTCATAAATCTCCTATAATAAGTAACAATATTAAATTCCGGTTAAGGACGTCCATAAATTACGTTCCAAATAGGGAACAGAAAGAGGAATGAATAGTAGAAAAGATCATAAATGCTTTATTGAAAGCATATAGAGAGGAGCACACCTAGACAAAGGATAGAAAACGTGGTGGTGCCTTTTTGCCCAAAATATTTGAATTTTTTCTCAAAAATTATAATAGTCCCCCATTATGAATCTGAGACAAATTAAGAAGATTGTAAGTGCAAAACGTATTATTCTAACAAATGATTAAAAAATAAGATAAAACAAACCTCAGAATCCTCGTTTTGGATTCTTTCTTGCCATTCGATAATTTTATTCTTATTAGGTCGATTCAAAACAAGTTTCATTTGCTATTATAAACTAAAATATGGAAATTATTAGATCTTGAAAATATAAAAAAATGACGACATCAAATATATCCAATTTGAAAATTGTTTTGGGATATTGAAACGAAAACATGAATAAGAGTTTTCGTTTCAATAACCCAAAACAATGATCAAATTGGATCAATTTGGTGTCGTTTTGTTCGTCTCGTCGAGCTATAAAGAATGTTGTCTTTGTTTTTTAGATACATCCAATAATTAAGCGTATTTAAAAAAATGCAAAATTCAGGGTTTTCGTGTCAATACTCAAACTAATTCAAACGAGGTCGAACGAATTTGAGACGCCGTCTCGACTTGAGTCACGAATTCGAGACGTTTAGGGCTTCAACTAATTCATCTCGACGTCGAGACGTTTAGCGCGCAGCCTAAGGTCATCCCGTGTTCGAGAAATCGTCCCTTAAACACTATCAAATTTGGATTTTTCACTGCTGTTCTTAATACAAGGGCAAGGGGCCCAGACAATCAAAAATTTGCGAGATTGTCTGATTTTTTTCTCGCCAATTTGTCTGAATTTTTTTCGAAAATTTAGGGAAATATAAGAGTAATCTCTCAAAAATGTGGTCATTTTTGATGAAAAAACCCAGATTTTTGCCAATTTGCGACGTGGGTTGGGTCGGACAGTCCGACCTCTTGCCCATGTATGGTCTTGGCAGAGTCCGGAAATGGGTCCCGGGGGTCCGAAGACATAGGTCCTGGGCGCAAATGGGATTCGGGGTCCTAAAAAAGTGGATCCTTCCGGACTATGGTCTTAGGCCGGCGCGATCAATGCCAGGGCCGACGAGGTCCTTCCCTTATTTGATCGGGCCAATAATATTAAAATTAGTGTTAATCATTTACACCCAAATTTCAACACTAATAATCAGGGATGCCAAGAACGTTTGTTCAAAATCTGACTTCAAAAATCAGCAAAATGTTAATTTTATATTTCTAATAAATTTGACAAAATTTCGCATCTCAAAAATCAGATTTGATACTGAAAAATCAGTTTTTGCCAGATTTGGCATCCCAAAATCAGCACTTTTCTGAAAAATCAGTAGACTTGGCATCCCTACCAATAATTGTGTGTTGTATCTGTTAACTACCTACTATTTTCTGGGTCTCTTTTTTTCTCAAACAGTTTTATAAATTTGCATTCTATTTCCAAGTTAACATGAGACGATTCACGAATCATACTGTAAATTCGTTAGTGGCGTTTTGTCTCAGCTTGTTTTTGAAAGAAATCATCACAATTTCGCGGCTGTCGAATTATTTTTTGCGTAATTCAATTCTTTTTGTTTGTTTCTTGTTTTCTTGATACAATATATATATTCTTTAAGAGAAATGTCGGGTGAAACAGTAATGGAGCATTTCCCTAATCAACCTCATCAAAACGAAGAAAATGCTATTCGTTACTTGACGAGTTTCGGTAAAATTTTCATCAGTTATGATAAATTTTTCTTTAACCCAAAATTTAGTTGCAAAGCCATTAAACAACACAAATACTGAAGAAGAGATAAAACTAAAGGAAGATTCAATCATGGAACTCGGAAATATGCTTGCACGAAACAAACGAACACAGGACTTGCGTGATATGATTCAAAACACTCGCCCATTTTTGGTCTCGTTAGGCAAAGCAAAGGCTGCTAAGTTGGTCCGAAATTTGCTAGATCTATGTTTGATGATTGAAGATCAAGTTGGAGAAATTAAGGTATGTTATTAGAGTAGGTGAGGCATAGTTTAACCGGGACGAATATTTTCCACAAAAAATTTCTGAAGAAAATGAAAAAAATAGGGTGCTAGACAATAGGTATCCAATAAAACTTTATCCAATGAAATTTTATGTATCCAGGCTTAGATCTAAGTCTGGATACATAAAGTTTCATTGGATAGATAAAATTTTATTGGATACCTATTGTCGACTACCACCAAAAATATCCCCCGTCGAAATCGAAAAATTTCTGAAGAAATTGAAAAAAATTGGGAAATTTTTTGAAAAACTTCATTAAAAAAGAGAGATTTTGGGGTTTTGCCCCCACCCTCGAAAATTAAAAAATCAAAATCCTGTATATGCTACTGGTCTAGTCCATTAATTTTCCAGATCGACCTTTGTAAGGAGTGTATTCAATGGGCAGAAGATGAACATCGCACTTTCTTGCGACAAACTCTACAGGCTCGTCTAGTCCGTTTATACAACGATTTGAATCGCTACAATCAATCGCTGGTGCTAGGTATAATTGTAGAAATTGTTTTGGAGCTACTACACAATAGCGGAGGGGGTCACCCACGTGTTTTATCCATAGAAGTGTCATTTCCAGAACATTTTTCACGTGGGTGGCCTCCCGTCCTATTGTGTAGTAGCTTCATTGTTTTATTTAAATGATTTTACAGCTAGCAGCTTGATTCGTGAACTCAAGAAAGTCGATGACAAGGATCTCATCGTTGAAGTACAATTGGAAGAAAGCAAAGCTTGTTATCATTTGGCGAGTTTGGCCAAGGCGCGTACTGCACTTACATCGGCTCGTACGACGGCGAACTCTATGTATATACCTCCGAAAATGCAGGTATGTGTTTTTGAGTTTATTCTCTAGTATAATCTGAAGGAAATGATATCTCATTAATATCCGTGGCTTCAGGTCCATATTTAAGAGGAGCAATTGTCTCCTCCCCATGCCCTTGCACGTAGGGAGGCCCCCGCCAGGAAAAATTGTTTTTAAATCATAAGGGTACCCCTAATGTTTTTGTCTAAAACCACAGATACCTATGGATTTTGGAAAGTTTGAAAAAAACGACAGGTAGCTGGGTTTGTTAAGACCGTGACAGTTCCTACCCTGGGGTTCTGATTCGGAAGTTTGGAAATTTAGGAACCCATTTGGAACCCATAAAAATTTAGGAACCCATTGTAATTCACTTAATTTAAAGCTGCATGTTTAGGCTGCTTTGGATATGCAATCTGGAATTCTTCATGCGGCCGATGAACGAGACTTTAAAACGGCTTT
>JAQGBS010002582.1:0-12905 GCA_034698545.1 Acrobeloides obliquus | reverse complement strand
AACAGCAATAACTTATATCAAATTTTAAAGATTGGATGCATTTTAATTTTCACAACTCCCTAGTGTTACTTGTTAGGCCTAAGCTTAAGTCTAGGTTTGGGCTTAGTCTTGAGTTTAGGCTTAAGCTTAGGCCTAAGCTTAAGTCTAGGCTTGGGCTTAAGGGATCTGATTGTTACCCCCCCCCCTTTAAGAAAAAATATTAGAAACCCAAAATTTCTTCATATCTTGAAAGATTTTAGGGAAAGCCGCAACGACTACGATTTTTAGCCAACCCATTCAGCATATAAAATAAGGGCTAAAAAAGTTTAAAGAAGAAGAAAGAACCCCAACTAAATAATTCATAATATCCTCAAATGGTTCAATGATTACTGGAAAATGGCGAGAGCTCAAAGTTAGTGCTTTTTTAATTCATATAAAGTAAAAATTTTCTTAATGGTACAGGGTGGGCTTTTTGCGATTTTTTGGAACCCGGTTCAATAGAAATTTTGGAGCTACTACACAATAAGAGGGGACCACGTGAAAAATTTTTCGAAAATTTTTTCTGGAAATGACTCCTCTAGGGGTTAAAAACATGCTCCGAATTTGTTATTTTCAAAGCAAAAAACACTTGGAAGGCCTGTTATTGAAGCGAAAAGTCGAAAAATTGCATTCTTGCGACTTTTCGCTTCAATACACAGGTCTTCCCTGAATCAGGAAAGCATTTTTTTGCTTCGAAAATGTCAAATTCTCCGCATGTTTTTACCCCCTAGAGTAATCATTTCCAGAAAAATTTTCGACAAAATTTTCACGTGGGTGGTCTCCCTATTTTTCGACAAAAATTTCACAAAATTTTCAATTTTTGACAAAATTTTCACGTGGGTGGCCCCCCTATATGTAGCTTCATCATTTGCGCAATGATTACATAGCAAGACATGATTATGAAAAATATTTACAAACTAAAAAATATCTCATGATTATGAAAGAATGAAAATAGAAAATTAGTTTAATTCATTCGAATAGACAACAAGTCCCATCTCAAGAAAAATTGTGCAAAAGATGGATAATTATTTTCGAACCCAAGCTTCAAGGTTATCCCTACGCTAAAGACCAACGTTTACTCGTCATTGGGAAAATATTCAATCGAGCCATGCTTTTCAATTTTAATTTCAAATAAAAAAGATGTGAGATGAATAACACCACGCGGCTTAAGGAGAGGAAGTCGGCCCACGTCCTTTTTTAGAATTGTTGAAAGAGGAGAATAATTTACAATTGGGAGGATTATTAGAGTGCAATGAAGATGGATAAAAATTTTCTAAAACAGGGTGGCGCAAAAAAAGTTCCACTTTTTCATGAATTTTGGACTCAAAAATTATTTTCCTAAAATGACCCTATTCGGGGTAATTCGATGTGGAGAATCGATTGCACGTATTCCCGAAGCTAGAAATTGCTTCCTTGCACCTGATTCAGGGTCAGTGTAGTGTATTGAAGCGAAAATAGAATTTTTTAGTTTTTTATATGAAAATACTCGTTTCTGGGATTTTTCGATGCAGAGAATCGATTGCGCCCGAATACGCACAATCGATTCTCCGCATCGAAAAATTCCACGAGTATTTTCATATAAAAAATAAAAAATTTTTATTTTCGCTTCAATACACTGACCCTGAATCAGGGGCAGAAAAGCATTTTCAAAAATGACCTTATTGGGCTAATTTTATATGAGAAATCGATTGCGCGCATTTTTGGAGCTTAAAACGCTTCCCTGATTCAGGGAAATTAGTACATATTCGATTTTCGCTTCAATACACACTCTTATTTCCCTGAATCAGGGTTAGGGACGCATTTTCAAGTTTTGAGAATGCGCGCAGATAGCATAAAACAAATAACATAAAAGCCCTAATAGAGTCATTTTGGAAAAAAATTCGGGTCGAAAAAACATGAAAAAATCGCCCAAATTCCGGTTCTTTCGATACACCCTGCATATTTTTTGTATGATATGATTATATATTATGTCTAAAATGGAAATTGTACAACAAAAAGATACAAAAAATATATCCGGCAAATCCAGTTTTCAGCTTTTGTTCAGTAAAAATTGCTGTATTAGTTTTTGTTTATAAATGAAAGTCGAAGGTGTGCTACAAAAAAAACCAACAAAAAAAGTTCGCGTGGTCAGATTTCAAAAAAAAAATTTTGGATCACCCTCCGGTCCCTGGTTTTTTGCTACATGCCTGCCTACCCTAGAACTTATTCCAATAAATAGTACATCCTCCTTTGTATAATGTTTTTCATGGCTAGCTTTACGAAAAATTTCAACTACTTGGCGAAGTGGATAAGGAAGCTGCCCGTCCGATCTGGCAAGTTAAGCAACATTGGGCCCGCAGGCTCGATCCGAAAATTTTGATATACAAAAAATGAAGCAGAAAATAAGGAAAGTTTTTTGTAAATCAAAATTTTTGCCCTAGTGGGATAGAACCTGCGGCCCAACGTTGCTTAACTTGCCAGATCGGACAGGCGGCTTCCTTATCCACTTCGCTAAATAACCAAAATTTTTCGTAAAGCTAGCTATAAAAACGTTATACAAGCAAATGTTCAAGTATAATAGCCGCGCAAATATTATTTTCCCCAACCAATTAATGATATCACTTTAAATTTGGAAAATTAATGAAGACTTAACGATTCTATAATTTGCGTTGGATGCCCAATTTGTGTGGAAAATCAAGAAAAATATCACAAGCGAGGAGAAGAAATGAGCCTATTTTGAAGCCTTACAAAATGCTATTAGGGGGTTTTAATCAGACTCATCATTGGCACTTGTTTTATATTAGCATAAGTGTTGCTATGACGTCCGAGACGTTATTTTTAATCTCGACATTTATTAATCAACTGGTTATAGTCCTGAAATATTGATCTATTCTTAGTTGACAAAGGATGTGAAGTTGAGTAAAAAATGTTATATACCAAATTGACATCGAATATCCTTTAAAGGGGATTGCATTTTGCGATCATTTGGGAGAAAAATTTTTTTCGTAAAAATGACCATATTGGGGGTAATTTGATGCGAGAAATCGAATTGTGCGCACTCCCTAAGCGTAAAACACCATGTTGACCAAGTTTCCGTGAAAAATTGCCTATTTTGGGCAAAAAGAACGACGAAAAAAGATGAAAAAAAGCGTAAAAATCGGCAATTTTTCAAGAAAACTTGGTCAAAATGGAGTTTTTACGCTTCGGAAGTGTGCGCAATCGATTTCTCGCATCAAATTTTACCCCCAATAGGGTCATTTTTACAAAAAAATTTTTTCCTCACAAGTGGTCGCAAAATGCGCCCCCCTTTACTGTCATCCTCTTTATTCAAGCGAGCCATGTCAAATCGTGATATTTCGAATCTGTTGTAATCTGATCCATCTTCCACAATTATTATATTGAATTCAGTTTATGTAATACGGTAAGTATTTCTTTTGGCTGTTGGCGTAAGCGATTAGTGTTATTATGACGTTATATTTTAAATTTGACTAATGCTGTATGATTCATGATATTTTTTACTGCTCAAATGCAGTAAATAAAGACAAATATGTGTTAAAAAAGGGACGTATCCAAGGAGCGCTATTGACAGAGAGGTGATTTCATATAGAGATTGGAAAATTTTTGATCGATTTTGATCATCAAAATCGATTTTTACTTTATTACGATCGAAAACTAGCCTGCATTTCGATGAGACCCCCTTAGATCTACAAGTAGACTCCCCAATTTTGATCTTTTTCCAAGTCTATACCCCAGTTTTGATCAAATTTTGATCGCTTTTTCAAAAATTTGATCAAAACTGGGGGGTATAGACTTGAAAAAAGATCAAAATTCGGGAGTCTACTTGTAGATCTAAAGGGGCCTTCATCGAAATAGTTTTCAATCATAATCGAGTAAAAACATGAAGCTTTGATCGATTTTGATTATCAAAATTATTTCCAATCTCTAGTTTTATATTCTATTGGGTTGATCCAAAAGTTTCTCGGACTTCGCTTTCCACTTTTTTCACTTGAAAAAGATGAAAAATGAAGTCCGAGAACTTTTAGATCAACTCAATATGTATTGACACATTGAATTTTTTATTAAAAGGTGGGCCAAAAAAATGGCTTTTTTTATTTTTTATACCCGGAATTTATTTGACTAACATTGAGCCATTGAGTTTTTTAGAAAAATAAATTTCCGAGTCCCAAAAAATAATTTTAAAAAACCAATATTTTTTTACCCATCCTGTATTTAAAAAATGCAAACCCACCAAAAATGGTGAAAACGATCCTGATCCAACCGGAGAAAGTGATTCAACCAATGACAACGGTGTCGGAATACGTCTTCTATTACAAATCGAACTTGCAGATGACAGCATTGGAGTAGGTGAAATTAACCCTCTTGAAGTCACATTTGTTGGTGATTGTCCTGCTTCGGCGAGAAATTTTCTAATATCATCTCTCGATTTTGGGGATTCAGGAGCCCTTCTCAATACAACTAGCGATTTTTCTGGTTCACTTTTTATCGCGGAAGAGCCACTTTTGGTCTCGGACTGTTCACATGAGTTGCTTGGTGTTAGTTTTTTTCGCAAACTTTGTGAATCATCCATTTTTTCTGGGATGAAATATGAATTACGCAAGTGCTGCTATCGGATCAATGATCTTGTGGCTTCATAACAACCATATTTTCACTTCGTAAACAGCGGTGATTCAGCTACTGAAAATCTTGAAAAATTATACGTCTGTACAAATAAAAAGGTATTTCATTGAGATGACAAACAATGATCATTGTTGTTTATGCACTATCCCACGTGCAACAAATAGAGACACCCCCAAATCCGACTGAAAAATGTTTCTTTCGTTGCTAATCATTCATTACAAAAAAATTATCTAAACAAGGGGGTACTGTATCCCCCCCCCCCCACACTATGTCTTTTTGACGAAAATTCTTAATACCCACTTCGTATTTGCCGTAGGCGTAATGATAAAAAAAAGCCGTCAGCGGGGGTCTTTGTGACCACGTCGTATTTAGGGCACCAGTACCCCCTTTCTTGTACAGCTATGATGCAGAATCCCCCTCCCCTAAGGGGGATAGTGCATAAGTACCTTTTCATTTTTATAAAAAAAGAACTGAGCTTTCCCAGCATATTTTTCTTAGTTCAATTGTTTCGAAAAGCCTATGCTTGAGAAAAGATGTAATCGCAAAAATGTATATAAAATAGAATGTTTTTTCGTTTTTATCTTTGTTTAAAAACTGTAGAGACAACAATAATTAGCTATCATTTTTATAAAAAACAATTTCTCCTCGAACACGATCAAAATTGCTCCTAATGAGACCTTCATGAGTGTTCGAAAAGTACAAGGGAAGCAAAAGTTCGCGTAAGGGCTTCCACTAATTCGTCTCGACGTCGAGATGGATTATCTTTTTATTGTTGAGGAATTTTGATATGGTGTCGTTTGCAAAAATGTCGAGCTAGATGAGAGCTACATTTTATGAAGTAACACCATGTCAAAATTCCTCAACCATAAAAAGATATTCCGTCTCGACGCGTCGAGACGAATTAGTGGAGGCCCTAAGGGGCAGTATATCCTCGTCTAAGGGGGCAAAAGTCCTGACATTGAAAATTTTTATTAAAGGAGCGGTAAAATTGCGGTACGTTGAAGGCGAAAAATTTTTTTTTGAATTTTTGCAAAAAATGACCTTACTACCCCTAATTTTATGCAAAAAATCGATTGCGCGCATTCCCGAAGCTTGAAAATGCTTCCCTGACCCTGAATCAGGAAAATAAGGGTGTGTATTGAAGCGAAAATATGAAAATTTTAGATTTCTCTTCTAAAAATCGACTTTTTAGACTAAATTCAAAAAAAAAATTTTTTCGGAAAAAGCCGGTTTTTTTTGGCCCACCCTGTACAAATTTTGGTAAAAAACTGTGCAAATTTCTGTGAAAAATGTGCAAATTGGAGCAACGACTAATCTAAATGGAATCCAAAAACCGCCATTTGGTCATTTTTTGGCGAAAATTTTTCAAAAATTTTTTTGGGTAAACAGAAAATTTTGTGGATTAGAAACTGGCGCAACGACGAATCACGTGAAAATCCGAATGACAAAAGTTTAAAATGGAAAACAAAAAACGCTATAGTACGCACGGAATCAGCATAACTGAAAGTAGTCATTTACATAAATTTTCCAGTCTGTCCCCTAAGTGTTAAACAACACCCATATTTTAAATAGTATCGATTATTGTTCATTGTAGGAAAATCCGTTTTCGAATCCTATCATTCATATTAACTTTTAAAAAATGAACAGAAATTTTGTCATCATATTATTAGTTTCTTCTATTTATCTATTTTTTCTCCTAAAAAATCGTATAGCTTATAATAATAATTTTCTAAATACCATTCCTACTATAACTAAGAGAAAAACTTTATATATCGCCTTTTATTTTAACGTTCGACCATTCGACGCCGGTGGAACACTCATGGAATTTGAATGGATTACCAATGTTTTACTCGGAAAAATAGACCGTCCTTTGAAGATAATTTCAGGAGATGAATCCCGAAAAAATACTCAAAACGACACACTTCATGTTTTCGACACAGTTCGAGACGATGTTTTTAAATCAAATCCAGATTTTACTGGGCATTTCCTAAACTTAAAAGAAAGGAAGTTTATTAATCAAGGAGCTTTTCATATGGGCGATGAAATATATCATCATAATGTTTCATTTTATAATATTCCAATATATGTCTTTCGAAGTTTTTATAACAAGGATTACGAAGAAAAGTTTCCCAATTCTCACTTTCTTCCATTGGGTACTAAATCTGGTTATGGCAGTTTACCAGCAAATACTTTGTTGCCACCTTCACAGCGCAAATACGTTACAAATTTTATTGGATCATTGAAGGCAAATAGGAAAGAAATGGTCGATAAAATAAAAGAACGGAATTTAACAAGTATGCTTTAAAAAAAAGATTATTTCGAGCTCACCTTCCACACATGTTCAATGGGGGGGGGGGTGATCCACCACTCATCCATCGAGAATTTGGCATAGGCTCAAATGAAACGGTCGAATAAAACGATATGAATGAACGATTTCATTTCAAGTCCGAAAATCGTCCAGAAACGAGTTTGAATTTGCCTGAATATTGACACAAAAACCCTGAATTTGGTTTCGTTCCATTATGTCGTTTCATTCGTATCGTTCCATCCTCGGTGCTTGTTTAGAGTAACTCCTCTATGGAACATGCCCTTTAGTTAGTTCAAAATTCGCATAATTCGAGCTTCAAAAAGTAGTATAAAAAGCGCTCAATAGAGACAGTTTTCACCGGCATAGGTTCTAATGAAACGACATAATGGAACGAAACCAACTTCAGGATTTTCGTGTCAATATTTAGGCAAATTCAAAAAAGTTTTGTGTTGGCATAAAATTTTCATTTCATTAGAGCCTATGCCGGTGAAAACATTCTATTGAGCGCTTTTTATACTACTTTTTGGAGCTCAAATTATGCGAATTTTGAGCTGACTAAAGGGCATGTTCCACAAAGGCTAGTAAGTAGGTTCCGGCCAATGTTTATATACAGAAAGAGAGCTCCCGAGCTGCCTATTCAGATGCCACCAAAATCATATTCAAAGCCAATTCCTGTTAGAATTTTTTCCTTTAAGACCTTACGGAATGCCTAAAAAATACAAAAATTAGCATATCTCTCAAACCACGCCGAGTTAAACCCGACTTCAAAAGACTTTTTTTATTCTCTAGTCTAGTACTCTCCAAAAATATAAAAACCTGGGTCCGGCTCGAACTTTCCAACTTTATCGCCTCCCTATTGGATCGATCTTCGACTTTTCAAAAAAAGATGTTTTATCCCCTTTCGTAAAAATACTGGCTACACCACTGGGTACTAGTATCAATGCCCTTTCTCAAAAGTACCAAAACTGATACTGATTGATTCTAACAGTACTTGCATATCACTGCCCTCCTTACAACTTTCATCATCATTGCCCTCATAATAAGCTTCAAAAATTTTAGGTTTCCTTTCTTATGAACATGAATGGGCATCAAAAGATGGTATACATGTTATTGACTATCGAAATATTCTACGCGAAAGCATTTTTACTTTATGTCCATGGGGAATTAATCCAGAATCTTTACGACTATACGAAGCAATGGAGGCTGGCTCAATACCGATTTTTCAACGCTTGAATGCCAGTAGAAGTCCTATGACACCAATGGGGGCAAATAATCCGATACCCCAATTTGATAATTGGAGTGACGCCATTGATTTTGTAGATAAAATGCGGCAAAACTTTTCAGAATTGGAAAAGTTGCAACAAAGAATTATTTCATTTTATAAGTCGTATAAAGAATCCGTTCAACTTAAGGTTAAACTTGTTATTGATAAAGCGTTCAAAGAATCATATGGATATGATTGTTAATCGAAAATTTAAATTTTATTTTTAAACTCAATAAAATCCGTTTTGTGAAATTATGACAGATTGTCTGAAGGTTTTTAAAGAGGCCTTAACATGGGAACCATACATGACCAAGTGGTGGTAATTTTTTTCGAAAAAAGCACAACCCATACAAACAATACAAGGATTGTGCCTGGGGCATAGCGCCGAGCACAACCCACCTTTTACGGGCGGCACAACCGTACAACCCTGTGGTAATTTATTACCACCTTTGGTCATGTATGATGGAAACCATTCCTCAAAATGAAACGAAAAGTTTGAAACGATACGAATGAGACGATTTCATTTTCAGACGGCGTTTGAAAGGCAATTTATAAAAGTACGACTGCGCCGAACACGCCAAAGGGTCCAAATTAGGCTTAGGCCTAAGCCTAATTTGGACCCTTTGGCGTGTTCGGCGCCCCGTTCGGCGCAGTCGTACTTTTACAAATTGCCGTCTGAAAATTATCCGGAAACGGGTTTGAATTTGCCTAAATATTGACACGAAAACCCTGAATTTGGTTTCGTTTCATTCGCATCGTTTTATTCGTATTGTCTCGTTCATATTGTTTCATTAATATCGTTTCATTCATATCGTCTCATCCATACATGGGCAAGCAGTGGGTACTGGGTCCCAAAATACGAATTGGCCCCAAAGGTTACTGTCGACCAAAAAATAAAAACGTCGAATGGCGGAAAATTATTTAATCCTGTGATTTTAGAAAAAAAACGAATTCGTAGTCGAAATACGAATTCGTTTTCGATTTATGAACTCGTATACGAATTTTCGCAACGAATTCAGTCTGGGCGGCTTCCCAAATACGAATTGGTCCATTAATTTTTCCCCCTGATACGACGAATTAGGGGAAGGGAGAGATACAATACCCCCCCCCCTTTGTCCATATATGGTCTTCGTTCCATTAGAGCCTATGCCAGATTTTGGACATTTTGTTGAAAAATGGGAAAAATCTTTTGTTAAATTTTTTACTAAATGGTGTATGTGCTCCATTTTTAGTTTTTTATTTCAAAATGCCAAAAGAAACAACCAATCTTATTTTTTATCTATTTTTGTAAAAAATGTCCCTATTTTCATTCTTCCTGACTTGGCATGTGTTTAGCGCTCGGTTCTTTTGCTATATTTCCAAATTGAAATTTTCTCAACTTTCTATTGTCATAATCGTTCAGATGAACGCATTTTTATATGGAATCTTCGCTAAGGATAATCTAAATTGCCGTTAATAAAGCATTTTAAACTTTTGACAATTTCTTTAAAACTACTAGCTGTTTATTTTTAGTTTTTGTATTTATTCTCACAACAATGGCACCTAATGATTGTGTTAATGTAATCGACAAACCGATGATTGCTGACGAAGATTATATTGCTCTTGCTGAAAAAGCTGCCAAGGATTTAGAACGTAATTGCGAAGACATGAGTGCATGGAACGATATTAACATGGGTGATCCTACGTATAAAGTAAGCTATTTCGACTTTCACGATGAGTCGGGGACGAAAAAGTGACAAGGGATCCAAAAAGTCAATTTTTCCAAATCATTCCTAAAACAATTGGAAATTGTTGGGCATAGTAAAAAATGGTGAAATATGAAGTTTTTGCGAAAAAATATGTCCAATAAAGGGTTTTTTTTATTCTCCCCTTTTCTTCAGAAGCTCTAAAAAATGTTATTTTTCGATGTTTTGAGGGCTTTATATCCTCGGAGAAGGCGCATGGGGACGTAATTCCAAAAAAATTTATTAATAAACTCGGGTATATGGAATAAAGAAAAATTTTGAGGGTAGCAAGTTGATAGCGTTACTTGTTAGTATGTGTTTTTGAAGCTGTGAAATTTTTTCTGGATACGCTACTGCCTAGGGGTACCTTATATGTTCGCCAGATGCTTTTTTACAAACGTTACAAAATTCTTTGGTGACGGTACAAAAGGCAGACGTTACAAAGGCTTATCTGACGTTGTAGTTGCAACCTAAACTTTAAAATTTGGCAACCATACTTTTTATGGCATATATCTTATAAGAAGGCCTAGCCAAAAGTCGCGCTTTCTGAACTTTTTACCAGAAAATAACGACGAGAATCGATTCAGCGGATCGGAAAACCGCATTCAGACGCATCTCCGATCGAAAGCACTTTTTCGTCCTTCATTACAGGGTGAGCCAAAAACAACTTTACTTTTGCGTTTTTTGGCAAAAATTTTTCAAAAATCGTATGAAAATACTTATAGGTGATTTTTGAAAAATTTTCACCAAAAAACGCAAAAGTACATTTTTTTAGCTTACTCTGTATATAGGAATCGCGCCGCCATGCTTTTGCATTGAACTTGGAAAAAATTTTATCCCTCAAATTTTAATAGGAAAATCTTTCTCCGTTGGCTCGAATTTTTGGAAAAATTGAAATATTTTTTTCGCATTTTTAGATCTTTTCTCGAAAAAGTAACACGGTTGAAGCAAGCGAGGATATGCTGATGCTCACCACGACACTTCCAGTAAGTTTCAGTCAAATTGCATCATAATATTTGTTAGGCAACGATTGATAAGCTTGAAAAGTTGCTTTCGCTTGAATTTCCATATCGACTTCAATGGGATGACTTATTGGAAAATGCCGAAATTGTTCGCAAGTTGCCAGATGAGGTATGTGGTTTTTGATTTTAAATTGGGGGTAACTTGAAAAATTTAGGTCTGCATAATTCGTCACTTGGTTAAGAAGCGCTTGACATTATCTGCTCGTGAATCAATCGACGTTGTTAAGGTACATGGTGTTCCAAAAAATACTGCCATTTGAAAAAATTGATTTTTTGGATCCTAAAGATCAATTATTTTTTAACAAATTTTCAACTTTTTCTAAAAACTATCAGAAAATGTTCGCCATATCCAAAAACGGTGGAAAATATCGAAATTTTGATGAAATAAGTGTCACACTTGGTGACTGTCACTTGTGATCTATAAAAGGCTCATCGCTATTTTTAACCCAACATTTTTAGGTACTGCGCAAAGATGACAAGTTGATCTTCGGCTTTACTAGCACCACACATCCACAATATCCTCCAGTGAAAGGATACGTTCGAACTCATCAACATCTCGGCGGATATTATATGAAGCAAAACCATGCGGACTCGTCATCTACGGACTTTTCGATGCTCTTACACGCGGACTTGAATTTATCGGCGCCTCGCTTTCTCTCGTCGCTAGTGGATCGTTTTAAGCCGAAGCTTATGGCGGAAAAGATTGGCAATCTTCGTAAGGCAATTGTCAAGTTTGATATCTAAATTGAAGAATAGTTTTTACTTTTATGTTCTTATTGACATTTGATTTTGTTTATGCTATAAAACTTGTGAATTTGCCTGTGTTTTATAATATTTGACATGGATATTCCATTGAGTAAATTTTTAACATGAATAAAACTAATTATATTTATTTATTTCGGTTGTTAAGGTTTTTTCACCAAAACTGACATATCTCCGTCATTTTGAAGATCCAATTTTATCCAAAACTAGAGCAGATAGAGGAATACTAGGACTATATTTTGCGTTATAGTTATGCTTGGAAAGTGATGTCGACATCACTCAACCCATGTTTTTTTTGGCGTTGAGGTCAAAAAATGTCCAAAACACGGTCAAAGAAATTTTTTGAGTATGTTTTTTGGATTTTTCAGCCAAAATTACCCTAGAAAAGTCATTCTTAAGCAAAAACGTCAAGTGTACTGCACGAATTTGGGGGGGGAGGGCGAACTGCACCGATCAGAAGCCGAAGTGCATAAGTTCCGCTTTTTTAATGTTCTACATAAATAGTGTTGAGAAAGACCCATCTAAATACAATTTCGGTAAAAAACTGTGCAAATTTCTGTGAAAAATGTGCAAATTGGAGCAACGATTAATTGCGTGGAATCCAAAAATCGTCATTTGGTCATTTTTTTGGCGAAAATTTTTCAAACAATTTTTTGGGTAGACAGAAAATTTTGTGGGTTCGGAAACGAAAGCAACGACGAATCATGTGAAAATCCGAATAGCAAAAGTTTAAAATGGAGAACAACAATCTCGATCCGTACGCACGTAATCCACATAATTGAAAATAGTAATTTCCAATTTGTCCTCTAATACCCACTTTTAAGTGAAAATAGTATCGATTATTGTTCATTATAGGAAAATCCGTGTTCGAATCCTATCGTTCATAATAAATTTAAAAACATGAACAGCAATCTTGTCATCATATTATTTTTTTCTTCTATTTATATATTATTTCTCCTAAAAAATCGTATAGATTATAATAATATTTTTATAAATATTATTCCTAGTACAACTAATAAAAAAACTTTACATGTCGCCTTTTTCTTTAACGTTCGACCATTCGACGCCGGTGGAACACTCATGGAATTTGAATGGATGACCAATGTTTTACTTGGAAAAATAGACCGTCCTTTGAAGATAATTTCAGGAGATGAATCCCGAAACAATCCTCAAAACGACACACTTCATGT
>JAQGBS010002581.1:0-12907 GCA_034698545.1 Acrobeloides obliquus | reverse complement strand
CATTATGTTTAGGCCTAGGCCTTAGGCTGAAGCCTTAGACTTAGGCCTAGGACTTAGGCTTAAGCTTAGGCCTATGTGTTAGGCTTAGGCTTAAACCTAGGCCTTATGCGCAAAAAAAAATATTTTTTGCGCGAAAAAAAAAGTTTTTTTGCGCAAAAAAATACCAACCTAAAAAAATGCTTATTTTTTCTAAATGTTCAAGGATTTTAAATATTTTCTTCTTAATGTACAGAATTTATTGATTCAGAGGAAAACTATCGTCACGACCCAGGTATAAGCTTTTGTTGTAATAAAAAAAATTTCAAAAATCGCCAACTTCAAATGCAATTATCTCAAAAACTACAACGATCCAGAACATGCCGTAAAAACAAAAAATGTTCCATTTTTCATTAACTTTCCGAGTATATATAAAAATGGCGACTTTTTCATCAAACTGGTCCTTTAATGGAGGCCATTCAAGGTCCAAAAAAAATCAATCTCCGACAAAAATTTTTTGTAAAAAGTCGTTTTTAGAGGTAATTTTATGCGAGGAATCGAATGCGCGCATTCCCGCAACATGAAAATGCTTTCTTTACATTGTTTACATCAATCATCAAAACGAATATATTTATAAAATCATGAAAAACGAAGATTTTCGCTGAATTAGGGACAGGAAAGCATTTTCACGTTGTAGGGATGCGCGCACTCGATTTGTATAAGATTACCCCTAGAAACGACTTTTTACAAAAATTTTTTTAGAGATTAGGCCATGATTTGAATCTCCTTTTAAGAAAAATTTTCATTTTTGCAGGTTTGGATGGGGTTTATCCTCTTACCTACAGCACTGAATAAATTTAACCTGGCCATCTTTCTAAATGCTGCAAACAATTTGCATGTGTTGTTAAAAATGTAGGAAAAACACGAAAATCTTCATGATTTTCATATAAAAATCTCAAATGCCGTTTAGTTGTGGCGCCGACTAAATTTCATTTAAAAGATAATAATAAATTTTATAACTAACTTCCTAAAGCATAGATAATGGCGTCTCGATTTGTATATTTCTTTAAGATATGAATGGGTTTATAACTTTTTGCTAATTCTGGGTTCATTAAAAAATTGCAAATAAGACAAATAAGGATCAAAAAAGTGAAGAGATAATATAAAATGAAGAGGCTTGGACATTAGGGTACAAAAATTGTACCTTCGATTATTTTGCACATACATACGTATAGAAAAAATATCCTTTATTAGGAAACTATTTTCACGGCGGTCAAAAATGGGTAATTTTTTACAAATCAACATGGCTGAGTGGCAAAGCGCTACGATTGAAGCCAAAAATCTAGGGTTCGACTCCCACCCAGAGGTGTCAAAAGGCCGCGTTTATTACGGCCCGGTCCAATTTTTTAGGGCCGTAAAAAACCGCCGCATTTTTATTAGCTTTTCGGCATTTATGACGCAGAAACTCGCTAAAAATAATAAATCTTATAGAGTTGTACACATATATGGGCAGCACCCCAGGTGGAATTTTCAAAAAACCCATAACCCTCATTTAGTCCCCCTCCCAATGGGGTCGAAAAGTTGGCAATCAAAAAAAAATTGACAAATCTAAAAAATATTTTTTCTCAAAAATAAATATGCTGCTTCAAGCAACTTACTTTTCGACTATTAATCCTCTATTTGTCGGCCTTTCGACCCACATTCTACGTCCCCTCCCCCTCCCCACAATCCCCCCAGGTGAAAAACCTGGGATCTGCCCATGTATGGTACATAGCGCGCAAAAAGTACAATTTTGTGATTTGGGAACCCGGAATTTTTTTTAGATGACCCTTTCAAACTAATTTTATACGAGGAGCTAATTTACTACGAGGAATTGATTGCCCCGTTCTCGAAAAATAAAAATACTTCCCCGACCTTAATCCAGAAAAAATTGGGGGTTTTTAAGCTAAAATGGTCAGTTTTACATTTTTATTTGGAAATCACTTTTCTAGGGGTAATTTTTTCTTCTTATAATCAATTGCATTTCATGGTTCATGGATGCAAGCAATTGATTCCCCGCATAAAATTTCCCCTAGAGGGGTCGTTTTTAGAAAAAAGGGTCACAAAGAATCACAAAAATGCTCTTTTTTGCCCTACCATGTATAAAAAGAAACGTTGTTTTGTCACTGAAAATGGCCTCTGATAGTTGGGGGGCCTCTAGGGTTATAATGATAAAAATCTATATTATTATAAAATCTTTATTCTTGTTAATATAGTACAATTAAACCTCGGCTCTCCGAGGGACAGAGTTGGTTGTTTCGGGGTCCTTTATATACCCTAATCTCTATGTGACATATATGACACATCTAACGCATCTACATGACATATGTGACACACCGGACACGTCTGTGTGACACGTATGACAAATGTGACCAGACTTATCCATTTGTCATATATGAATGGGAATCATGTGGCAAATATGGCGCCACCACACTTGCGGACCAAATTTGAATTTTTTTTAATATTTTAATTTCGTACACAAGTGTTTAAATTTGTTTTAAAAAACTTTAAAATGTTCATTTGCAATTATTTAAAAAAATTCAAATTTGGTCCGCAAGTGTAGCATCCGCAAGAAGTAGTATCCGCAAGTATAGGTCCGCAAGTATAGTATCCGCAAGTATTACTCTGCAAATGTCGATTCCGCAAGTAGTACTCCGCAAGTGTGATGGAGCCGCAAATATGACAGATGTTCATTTGGTACGCAATCTAATAATAGCCTTGGTTGCTCGGCAACAAAACATTACTCATGTAATCACTCACATTTTATTAAATTAAAAAATCATTTCGATCAGGAAGTAAGAACAATTTAAAGAACCATGATTATTAGAAACCACTTGCTTATTAATTAAATATTAGCGATAAGTATGTATAAAAGAATGTTTATTTTGAGCTTAATATAGAATTATTCTTTTGCACAAATAGGAGTGCCAAAATTATTAATGCTTTTTTGCGCAAAATTAATTTTGTACAAGGCTACAAATTTGGAGTCATTTTATGTTTTCTATCGCTAGCAAAAAGCCTGTCCAATTATTTATCATTGGGTACCAAGGGATAAAAAATTTGAATTTTCATACAAAAATCCGAATTATCAATATTTTCCAAGTTTTACTTTTCGAATAAAAAAGCTTCTAAAATGAACACAAAAATTCGAAATTTACATTCAAAAATTTACAATTTTCACTGTTATCCTCAAATTTGCTCCTTGACTTACGTTGAGAATATAGATTGGCAAGGGGGAGGAGACCCCCAATGAGGTGGTCCCCCCTCAATTTTAGGTCCATGGTGAGGAGATCAGGGGGAGATTCTTCCCTTTCCGACTTATGTTCGAAATTTTTTTGTCTACCAATTTATTTAGCTTGAGGTAGTCTCTGACGCTCAATTTTTATGGACTACCTCATATGTTCGGCGGGGTCCATGAGGTGATCCCCAGGGCTGTAGTTTTGTTCCGGTTCCGTTAAATTCCGGTCTTTTTCTTGGTTCCGGTTCCGTTTCCGTACTCTACGATTCCGTTTCCGGCCATTGAACCTGTTCCGCTACAGCCCTGGTGGTCTCCCCCTCAATTTTGGGTCTATATGTGAGTGGGTCAGGGGGAGACTCTCCCCCTTGCCGACCTATGATTGAGAAGATTTGGTGAAAAATTAAATGTTGCATGTAAATTTAGATGCACTATAGTACTTTTTTCGTCATAACTTTTGATAGGAACAACCATACGCCGAGTTCTTGGTGTCATTTAACGTTACAAACGTGAACTTTAAAAAGACACCAAGATCTCGATATATAGATGCCCCTAACAAAAGTTATGGTGAAAAGTATCTGACAGTAGGGGGGTCGGATAATTTTCGCAAATCCTGTATATGAGAAAAGTCGATTGCGCGCACTTTCGAGCCCTGAAAATCTCGTCTCTTAAAATTTTAATCGAAACATTTTTTGTCTCCTATTTCGATGATTCTAGTGTCTACTGTCTTCTCTCATTGTTCCCTACAACTTTTGTTTTAGCATTGGCAGTTTAAGTTTAAATCAAGCGTTCCCGAGATCATCCGACAAACAAACAGACAGTAGGATTTTGAGTTCAAATGATGACTGGTTCAAATTCAACAACAAAATTTTTGTAATTTTCACCATTTAATCTATAAAAAAAACAAGAAATAATTTTAGATGGTGGTATCTTGGCACGTCATCTCCAGATTTTATTATTGTAAAACTTTGTCAATATTCAATATATCTTGTTGAAAGTATAGGAATTTAACACTACTTTTTAAAATCTGAAAAAGTCACAAGCCCTTGGGGTGGTATGGGATGATTGGAGGGAATTTCCGAGATGTGTATAGATAGACGTGTATGAACCAATTCCATAAAAAGTACTTTAAAGGACCAGTCTACTCGAAAATCGAAAAAGAACTTAACCATAAAAAGTTATAAGGTTATTTTTCAAAAATTTGATTTTTCAAAAAAAATTCAAATTTTCAACCAAAATTCAATTTGAAAAACCAAAATTCGAGCAAAATTTCGATTTTTAAAAAAAAATTCAATTTTTGATTTTTTAACCAAATTCGATTTTTGATCAAAAGCTCGATATTTGAGCTAAAATTCGATTTTTACAAAAAAATTCAATTTTTTACAAAAAATTCAATTTTTTAAATAAAATTTGATTTTTGAGAAAAAAATTCAATTTTTGAACAAAACCTTGATTTTTTACAAAAAAATTCAAATTTTCAACCAAAATTTGTTTGAAAAAAAAATTCAATTTTTTTGCAAAATTTCGATTTTTACAAAAAATTTTAATTTTTCAACCAAAATTCAATTTTTGAGCGAAAATTTGATTTTTACAAAAAAATTTAATTTTTCAAATAAAATTCGATTTTTGAGAAAAAAATTCAATTTTGAACAAAAATTTGATTTTTTACAAAAAATTCAAATTTTCAACCAAAATTTGATTTTTGAACAAAATTTCGATTTTCAACCAACATTCGATTTTGAGCAAAAATTTCGATTTTTAACCAAAAAAATGCCATGTGAATGCTACGTTTTGGCATGGTGTTTGCCACTTTTTCTATTTTGGTATGTATCATCCCTACCTATGGGTGGCGGATTATCAAGAGTAAAGTTTCCTTTTTAGGTAGCATAATATCAATAGTGACTCTTTCGATGCTGATAGCAATTTTTGCTTCCCATGAAGCTAGACAGCAAAAAGAGTATATAATTCTTTCGGGAAAAGTACCTCAACTTTACTTAATTATAAACATCAAATTTTGGTTTAGATTTTTTCTGATGCATTAGAAGGGACTGCTTATGTTTTCTATTCAATAAATGGGTTATGTGCATATACTAGTGACGAATGTACCTTACAGTTAAGTTTATAATATACAAAATTTGTGAATTTAGATCAAATGCATTTTACTAAACTACAATGTTTGACAAGATTTTTCTTTAATACTATGTTCATATTAAATATCCCGATGCAAGGAATATCTTTGTTTATTATTTCGTTGGATCGATTTCTTGGCACCGTTTATCCTACTTATTATTTTAAATTTGATCTTAAATATGCTTGGCGTATGATTTTAGGTAATCAAAATTTCGAAATCGAAAAAAGCAGAAAAATAAACTTTTTGGAACCCAGTCCATGGCGGTTTATTTTTGCTAATTTTGAAGAAAATTCGAAAAATTTAAAAACTAGTCATGCCATTCGATTAAGCTCACTTAGACGAATAGAACTAATACCATAATATGGAATTTTTCTCTCCCTAGCTCATGGTCGAGTAGTTAAAGTGACAGATTTGCAATTTATAGGCTAGGGTTCGAATCCCTTTTCGAATTTATAGTAGACCAAATTCAATGAGAATTTTTGCATTTCTCTATCTTGACCTCTAAAATACTTTCCATTTATTTTTGATCAGTAAATATTTTCTGGAACTATTAGTACTAGTGATTTGAGTTTTATAAAACCTAACCATACTATACAATCACAGCAAGTATTTACTAACCCAAAAATGATTGCAAAGTGTTTTAGAGGCCAAGATAGGGATGTCCAAAAATTTTCATAGGATTTGGACAACTTTAAATTCGAAGTGGAATTTGAACCCTAACCTATAAACTGAAGATCTGTCACTTTAACCACTCGGTCATGATCTCGGGATGGAAAACCCCATGTTATAGTATTCGTTCTACTCGTCTCGGCGAGCTGAGTCGAATGGCATGACTCGTTTTTAAATTTCTGAATTTCCTCTAATTTTAGCAAAAAATTGCCGTAAGTCCTGATAGTGAAGAAACCTTTCGCTATCATTATCCACGCCTAGCCAAAAATCGTTACTTTTCATTCTAGCCCAGTTTATTCTACCAATAATGGCAGTTATATCCGCGTATGTAATGGCTATTAAAGAAAACGATGATTTAAATATTGATCCCTATTGTCCTGAAAGAAATGCGATAGCGCCAGAACTTTGGCCTTATTTTAGAACTATTAGATTTTCAGCTGCTGTAATGGGTATTTTTCTATATATTCCAATTTTTGCTATTATTGTAAGTTTGTAGATGTAAAAAATAAAAGATTGTTAAAAAATTTTAGTGGAAAAAGAAGACTACAAATGCATTAGGATCTATTGAAAAAAGATTGAGGAAGATTAATGTAACTATAGGTAAGCATAGCCATATGCTAGATTTGGCACTTGTGATGGAAAGCGGAGTAGAGAGAGAAAAGGGATCATTTGATATCGAAACACTTTAAATTTGACTAGGGATTCGAACCCGAGACCTATAAGTTCAAATCCTGGCACATTATCTACTCGGCCATGTAAACCATTAGAATCTTTGCACAATATATACCTCGTTTTACACATCTCGTTGAGCTGAGTCGAATGGCGTGACTCGTTTTTAAAATTTCAAATTTTCTCTAATTTTGCCCAAAAAACCGTATCTAAAATTAGCGAAGGGATAAATTTTTACAAAAAAAAATTCAATTTTTTTCTTACATTTTGACAAAAAACCGCCGTGGGAAGTGAGTCCATTTTTGAAAAATGATTTTTTAAAGAAAATGTAAAAATAGAGTGATACAGTAGCGGAAATGGATCTTGCATCACTTCTAAAGTACATTCAAAGAGGCTGGTACCTATTTGACAGATGATGTAAGTTTCATTTTTGCTATTCTAAGAGATTGTTCGATCTCAGCACCCAAAAAAACTTTTTAGACGCGGAATTTTTCAATATTGGGTATTCATCTATGGAGATTCTAATGGCATACACTATCGAGCAAAAAACTTTACGCAAACAGCGAAATTATATTATAAATTATTTGCGCATTACAACGAAAACTCGCAGATAAAACTTAAACTTGATTGCTTCATAAAATTCCTCACAATCGTTTGTCTAGTCCTAAAAAAAATCCGCAAGTGAAAAGCTTCTCAAAAAGCTGAGATATGATAAAAATATTTTTGTTCATAATTTTTGCTTGCGTAAAATTTTTTGCTCGCTACTGTATCTAATTTATATTCAGGTTTTCGTTGTAATACACAAACTATTTGAACACCAAAACACAATATTGGGACCTTTTGTAGAGTTGACATAAAATTTATAATCTGAGATTTTTTTCTTGGAATTTTTGCATAATAATCTACATGCTAAGAGGAATCAGAATCCATATTGGGTTACTAAAATAGCCACTGAAAAGTGGTGAAAATTGAGTTACAAAAAGCAGGTCGTTGTTGGGAAAAATACCAAAAAATCGACTTTTTGTGGTTTTTGTAACTCGATTTTCAATATCTTCCAGTGGTCTATTTTGGTAAACCAATATAGATCATATTCCTCATGATACGTAGATTATTATATAAAAAATGTCAAGAAAAAATCTCAAATCACAAGATTTTATGTCAACTCTACGAAAGGTGCAAATACTGAGTTTTAGAGTTCAAATAGTTTGTGTATTACAAAGAAAACCTGAAAACTTGATATAAAACTAGCTACGCCATTAGAATCTCCATAGATAAATAATTTATACTGAAAAAAATCCAAAATTAAAAAACTTTTTTGGGTGCTGAGATCAAACAATCTCTTAGAATGTACTTATTTGACAGCCGATGCAAGTTCCATTTCCGCTATTCTATATATAAAAAATACAAATTTTAGGATTTACTGTTGTTATAGAAACAACAATGTTTTTAATTCCTGATTTACTTGTATTATTTAATATTTTCCCTGGATATGGAGAGATTTCATATTGGATTATGCTAAGCAAAGGCCTAGTCGAAGTTTTTATTTATATCCGACGACAAAAAGAACTTAGAAAAGCCATCATTAATCTTATAACATTAAAAAGAATACGTTCAAAAATTTTTCCAAAGCCTGTAGTACCTTCCTTGAGAACATAAAACAGTACTACAGGATGTCCCAATAAAAAATGCTCCGTTTGAGATTTTGTGTTAACAGGAAAATTAAATTTTTTCGGGTAAAATATTGCTTGATTGTTTTTTTAATAATAGAGAAGGCTTCAAGAGAAACTATAGTGTGGGTAGACAGTATCATTAAAAGCCAGTCCAGTCAGTTACAATCATATGAAAAAATGATATATTCGGAAAGATCGTGAAAAATTAAGAATTTTTTGTTTTTACGACACTATCTGAATCGTTTTCCCCATCGAGATAAATGCATTTGATAATATGAATTTGTGTACATGTTCGATTGCGCGCGTTCTCAAACCCTGAAAATGCTTCCTTGACCCTGACTTAGGGAAATGATTATGCGTAACGAAACAAAAATGAACTAAAATTCGAATTTTCGAGAGAAATCAACATTATAGGAATTGTTTTAGGCGGGGAATCGATTGCGCGATTATCAAAGCATGAACATGCTTGCTTGACCCTGATCCTTAGCGCCTAGTGGTTTAGATGCCTAGATGATTAGGCGTCTAAACCCCTAAGCTCCTAGGGATTAGGATCAAGCAAGCATTTTCATGCTTTGATAATACGCGCAATTGATTCTCCGCCTAGAAAAACCCTAGGGAGCTGTTTTTCCTGCGAAAATTCGAATTTTAGTTCATTTTAGTTTCATTACACATAATCCCTTATCTGAATCAGGGTCAGGGAAGCATTTTCAGGGTACGGGAATGCTCGTATTCGATTTCCCGAATAAAATTACCCTTACAAGGGTTATTTTCAGAACAATTTTTTGAAAAAAATATCACATTATTTTGAGTCTCTCTCCTTGCAGGGGGTAACAATCGGAGCCCGTTCTCTGAAGAAAATTTTTGCAAAAAATACATTCCTAGAAGTAATTTTATGCAGAAATCGATTCCGTGCATTCTCGAAGCATGAAAACGCTTCCTTGACCCTGAAAATTAAACATTTTCGGATTTTTATGAGAAAACCGTCGATTCTTAGGTTTTTCTAGGCGGGGAGTCGATTGCGCGCACTCCCGAACTGTGAAAGCGCTTCCTTAGCCCTGATTCAGGAAAGGGATACGTATTTACGTAAATATGTAAATCAAATATTATGATATGGCTATACGTACAAGTCAAAAAGTCAAAAGTTAAAAGTCATGAATTGCAAGTCACATAAAAAAGTCACACAAATTACTTTAAAGAGGGGTGCGGTTTGTGGCCACTTTGTGAAAAGTGGGGTTTTTTTAATTTTTCAGTAGAAAATTTAAAAAATTTAATTAAAAAGTGATCCCTTATGAGTAATTTTATGCGGAGAATCGATTGCGCATACTTTCGAACCTTGAAAATGCTTCCTTAACCCTGATTCAAGGGAGGAATCGGTGTATTGAAGCGAAATCTAACATTTTCGGATTTTCATGAAAAAATCGTCGATTCTTACGTTTTTCTAGGCGGGGAATCGATTGCGCGCATTTCCAAGCCGTGAAAATGCTTTCTTGACACTGATTCAGGGAAGGGGTCGGTGCTTTGAAGCGAAAACCAAACATTTGCGGATCAAACATTTAGCGATTTTTTGGTTTTTTCTCTGAATCAGTGCCAAGAAAGCATTTTCACGGATTGGGAATGCGCGCAATCGATTCTCCGCATAAAATTACCCCCTAAGATTCAGATAAATAGAGAAAAAAATAACGTTTTTAAAAAATGACTGCCAGTCAAAATCAAAATTTAAAAAAATTTTTTGACTTTTTGACTTGCAAGTCATAACTTTGACTTGCTTGCATAGCCATACTTTAACTTTGACTATTAATTTTGACTTTTGATTTTCTAACTTTGACTCCATGCATAGCCACATGTCAATTTTTTAACTTGTAAGTCAATGACTTTGACTTTTTGACTTGTGTGCGTAGCCTTAGCCTAAGAGTACCATGTTCCATTTTTCATAAATTTTCAAAATGTATTGTATACAGGGTGATTCATAAAAGATAAGATGTTAGTGAAATCAACTTTTAAACTAATTTCTAGGCGAAAAATCGATTGTGCGCATTCCCGAAACTTGAAAATGCTTCCTTGATCCTGATTCAGGGCAATAAGAGTATGTATTGAAGCAAAAATATGAAATCTAAAATTTTCATATTTTCGCTTCAATACACATTTTTATTTCCCTGAATCAGAGTCAAGGAAGCATTTTCAAGTTTAGGGAATGCGCGCAATCAATTTTTCGCCTAGAAATTAGTTAAAAAGTCGATTTTTAGAAGAGAAATCTAAAATTTTCATATTTTCGCTTCAATACACACTTTTATTTCCCTGATTCAGAGTCAGGAAAGCATTTTCAAGCCTCGGGAATGCGCTCATCGATTTTTCGCATAAAATTAGGGGGAGTAGGGTCATTTTTTGCAAAAATTTAAAAAAATTTTTCGCCTTCAACATATTGCAATTTTACCCCCCCCCCTTTAAACGTAGAAAATCGAAATCTCTATGTTTTGAAAGAAAGATTTGAGTAAAAGACAACATTTATTTGATAAAATGCAAATTTTCATGCAAATATTTAATGGTAAAAATTTCATTTTTTATGAACTACTCTGTAATTTGTACAGATATCTTTTTTCCGAATGATCTGATTCACTTGCAAGACGTATACCCCAGTGTAACAAAAGTTCCTCTTTCATAAATGCTCGTTTTCAGACACCATGAATATTGTTGAATAAAAATTTATTTAAAATAATTTTTAAAATGATAATTGAACAAATTAATTTGTATTGCATTTGTCGATCTCTTGAATCTTATCACAGCCACCACATGACAAAGCCACGATTTTTAGATACTTCGAGTTCGGCCCAACGGGATCCGAAGTAACATCAGCGCCCGTATCATAAGCTGTTTTCTGATCACCTGTGTCGACATTACGAAGAATTCCGTACCACACTCCCGCATACGTGTAACATTTTCCACCTAGAAAATAATTTAATTTTTTTTATCCTGCTCACTTTCACAATAAGGTACAATAATCAGCTCAACTTCATCATAACCTTCCCAAAAATTCCCGTCAATATCACGTACACAAACTCGTTGGCATAGTTCATAGTAATAATCATTTTCGATGTATTTTGCTAGCTTGCTGTCATAGTATGCGTTCTTTGGAACTTTATTAGATCCAGATACAGATTCGAAAAATTGTAAACTGCCGCCTTCACAATTGCATAAGGCTAAATTATTTGACTTCTTTTATTTTTAAAATGGCATCAGTAAAAAAAATAAGTCAGGTTGGCCAAAAAAGTGCATTTCTTGCAATTTTGTTCTTGTAGAAAAATTGCATTTTCTCGGGGAAAATGAATTCTTTTTACCTGAATATGTTTTTACGACGTAGACAATCTAAATCTCCATGTTTGTAAAAAATAATTGGGTAAAAAGATATCATTTTACTCGAGAAAATGCAATTTTTCTGTGAGCATAATATTACAAAAAATGCACTTTTTATGGGCCACCCTGTAAAAAAAATATGATGTCATCTAAGGAACAAATCAGATTGGAAAAAGCAGTCATGATTATCATGATCGCCTTTAAAGAGGGTCTCATTTACCTCGGGGACTCCACTTAGTCCGAATTTCGCAAAAACAATATAAGTTTGTCCTCAAGAAACCATAGATAAATTGAAAAACAACATTTTGTATAAGCAAAACTACTCATTTGTTGTTTAAAGAAAAAATGTTGTTGTTTCAAATTTTTTATGGTTTCTTGAGGACAAACTTATATTGTTTTTGCGAAAATTCGGACTCGCTACAAAATAGCGACAGAAACTGTGGTCGCTCGTAGAAGATGAACAGAAAAAACCTGAGATTTGAGAAGTGGTCCTTAAGTGGAGTCCCCGAGGTAAATGAGACCCTCCTCCCTTTAAAGGGGGTGTACTTTGTAGTCGCATCTCGAAAAAAAAAATTTATTTTCCCAAAAAAGACTCTGTTAGGGGTAATTTGATGCGAGAAGTCGATTGCGCGCACTTCCATTGCGTAAAAACGCTATCTTGACCAAGTTTTCGTGAAAAATTGTCTATTTTTTCTCTTTTTAAGATGAAAAAAGGCGAAAAAATAGATAATTTTTCACGAAAACTTGCTCAAGGTGGCGTTTTTACGCTTCGGGAGTGCGCGCCTTCGATTTCTCGCATCAAACTAACCCCAATAGGATTATTACGGAAAAAATTTTTTCTCCCAAATGGTCGCAAAATGCACCCCTTCCCTTTAGACATATTAACCAAAATTCGATTTTTTACTAAAATATGGTTAAAATGGCGTTTTCACGATCCGGGAGAGCTTGCAATCAATTTTTCGTATAAAATTACCCCTAATAAGATCTTTTTTGTGAAAATAAATTTTTTCGAAATGCGGCTACAAAGTACACTTCCTTTAAAAGACCAGTCCATTAAATTACAATCATATGAAAAAATGATATATTCAGAAAGATCACGAAAAATGGAGCATTTTTTGTTTTTATGGCATGTTCTGAATCGTTGTAGTTTTCGAGATAATTGCGTTTGAA
>JAQGBS010002580.1:0-12907 GCA_034698545.1 Acrobeloides obliquus | reverse complement strand
GCAAAAATAGCCATGAGGACTTGAGAGGGAAGTGCCTGGCTGGACAAGAGCCTAGTAGTCGCCAGTTTCTATATCATAGATGTAAAATGCCTGGGGGTCTCAAAATAAATTCTAGTCTATACATAACACAATGGCAAAGGTGCATGCTTTTTCCAATTTTGCAGCTTCTTTGTGGCATAAACTATCGGCTTCTCTCACTTCCCATACCCTATTAAATTGAGCAATGTCTCTAGTTGAAGCTAGACCTGTTGCATATCCCTTTTCCCCGGCTTAAACAACGCAAAATTCTCTAATTTATCCCTTCGTCAACTTTTTATCCCCCTGCCTATGTATGTAATAACTTCATCGTGGAAACAAAACGAAAACCCCACTAATACGTATCGATCTCATACGTTCAAGAGAAGAAAGAGTTAATGGATGCAATGTCTAGTCATGCACATACACTTTTCAATTAAAAAATTGTCGAAAAATGAATGCGCTTCTTTGATGAATGATTATTATTAAAAGTTAATTTGCGAGTATGTTTTTATCATTGGATCTTAAGGCTGAAACAAATTTTCACATTTAAAAAAATTGATAGATTGAGTAAAAATGCAATAATAGATAACTATTAGATTAATGTCAGGCTGGTTAAACCTGAGTATTATCTAAGTATTGAGAGCCCTAAACGTTATCATTGGTTACGAGTTGTAATTGTTAAACGCGGAGAGCATGCCTGCCCAATGAGAGGGTGTCATCCTCCCTAACTTCGTCGTAACGGATCAAAAATTAGATACCAACTTCGTAGTTGGGACCCGAAAACCAGTTTTTCCATTGATTTCGTTAAAAAATTAACAAATTTTTGCAAAATTAATGAAGTTATTTAGCAAAAATTACGAAATTGTTCAATTTTCTTCAATTTTTATTTTATTTTATAACCATTTTCCTATGACTAATTTTGTATTTAGGCCTGAAAGTCATTTTTGCGGAAAAACCTCGTAAATCGATCACCTCACCCTGGATGCGTGAACATCTATGGTGGAGGGGGTCCACTAATAGACCCCCCTCACTTGGAGGCCTGAATCCCCCCTCCCCTCCACTCAAATTTTCGGCCAGGGCCAAAAATTAGCTAAAAATGACATTTGTTTAAAAAATGGCATTCTTGGCAAAAAATGCATTTTTGAGCATTTTTTGTGGTGAAAAAATGTCATTTTTTAGTGAAAATTTTGAAAAATGACCCCCGCCCCTCGCAATTCTTGGTCTGACTTCCCCGCAAATTTTCGAAAAAGTGAACCCCCTCTATCCACTTATGCCATGCACTCAATTTAAAAAATTTGCAACCATTTTTAAAATTAAAGGGGGGACCCATTTGGGATCATTCTCCAAAAAAATTTTTTTTGCCAAAACAGCCTATATAGGGGTAAAATCATGCGAAAAATCGATTTCGCGCATTCCCGAAGCGTGAAAATGCTTTCTTGACCCTCATTCAAGAATAGGATAATCAAGCGAAAATCAAACATTTTCGGATTTTTATGAGAAAACCGTCGATTCCTAGGTTTTTCTAGGCGGGGAATCGATTGCGCACACTCCAGAAGTGTGAAAACGCTTGCTTCATCTTGTTTTCTCGAAAATAACAATTTTTGGGGGCTCAAATCGCTTCAATATACCCACTACCTTTCCTGAATCAGGCTCAAGGAAGCGTTTTCACGCTTCGATAATGCGCGCAATCAATTCCTCGAGTTTCAGCTTAAAAACGACCATTTTCGAAACAATTTCGCGCTGTTTTATTGCTAAAAACGTCAAGATTGCAACAAAAAATTTTTATAAAGGGAGGACAAGGCCAAAAAATAAAACCGATATTTTGTACCCCCATGAAAAAATCCTGAGTACGGCACTGTCTCATCCCCCCTCTCCCGAATTTTGGGAGAAGGAGTCGCCCGCAGGCCAAATGAGTCCCGTCAGTAAAAAAATTTGTGATCCGCCTAGTGGCGTAGACCCATGAAATAAAAAGTTTGAATTTGTCAAATTTATCACGAAAAATAAATTTATAAAACAACTTGAATTTTTAGACATCATAAGAACCTTTGTAAACATGGTTAAAAGAGACTTAATAAGATAGACATCAAGGTAAATACAAGTGTGTGTATAAAAAATCAAAAAGTCAAGAAAATCAGCCGCCAAAACTTGGGCGAAGAATAAAAAATTACAAAAAATCTATTTCTTATATATATTTATGAGCTAAAAAAAGTCGGATACAGAAAGAAACCATTTTTGGTGCAATTTTTGACACAAAACAATTGAAAATTTATTTTTTGATAACATTTTTATTTTCTGTTGTGAACTTTCGTATCCAACTTTTCAATTTATGGCAGTGAGAAAAGTAATAAAGAACCAGTTCACTTTTAGGGAGTTGATACCATGTGATAGATAGTGCGCGAAGAAGCGGGGGGACTTGTTTGAAAATTTTGTTCGCGATCTTATTTCGCTCACAACTTTTTACCGTTAGATTTTCAAGTAGTGTGATAAAAGCAAAAAATGCTCCAAATTGTATGCTCTATCACGTAGCATCAACTCTCCAAAAGTGGGCTGGTCCTTTAAAACAAATTTTCTGAAGGTTTTTGAATAAATTGGAAAACGATGAAAAATTTAAATTTCTTCTTTGATAATACTAGAAATCATTCTTACGGAACATAAGGTTGTCGTTCAACAACAGGCTTCAATGTATGTCTAAAGATCATTTTTTTATAATAAATGTTAAAACTGAGGTCATGAAGCACTAGAGATTAAAATCTTACTGAATTGGGTAAGGATTCGCTACTGCTTGCCATGAAGAATCTTCATCGAATTGCCAAAAGCCTTGTCTAACATCCGGAACAACTTTGGTCTCAACACTTTCGAAAATTGGCATCTCCTCATCGGGCTCTTCATCAGCGGATCTTTTGGTTCTTGTTGTAGTTGTAACAGTTTCGCTAAAAAATAATTTAAAAATTTAAAAAGTGAGAGATAAAAATTTACTCTGTTGGTATAGCACCTCCCCAATCCATGAGATGTGCTGCCCAGCCGCAATGAAAGAGAAGAATGCCAACAAGGATCAAGATTAGAGCAAATGGAAAGATGGCACCAGCACTAAAAAATATTTTGCAAAAAAAATTAGGACAGATGGAACAGTGGTTGTGAGGTCTGTCATTTTAAAAAAGGATGGTTTGGAGTCCGAACTTCGGACCCAGTAGGCTAGTTTTTGCTGCTTCTACCCTGATCACTAGCTTGTAACTTCCTAATTTTGCTTTTTCCATTGATCCTGGTTCAGGGAAGAGGTGGATGTGTTGAAGCAAAAATGAACTAAAATTTGAATTTTCCGGAAAACCGGATGCTTATGTATTTTTATAAGTGAAGAATCAATTGCGCACACAGATTCTTTAATTTCTTATTGCGCAATCCTGCTTCAGGGACAAACAAACTAGTTTTGCCAGATTTTTTTGCAGCACAATTTTTTCGTGACTTTTTACGTCGACATTTTTGTCGAACACAAAATCAAGAAAAATTTTTGCTGTAAAGAATGTGGCAAAACTAGTCGATTGGCGCTCCAGTGAATACAAATTTTTGAGCTTTTTAGGGGTATACATTTCGTAGGAGTAACTTCCAGTAATCGAAATCAAAAAATTTCTTCAGTTTCGAGTTTTCCGTGCTGAAAAAACTCTTAATACCAAAATTCAGACGATTTAGTAAAATTGTTTAAAATTCGAGTCTTTTTACGCCTTTGATCCTAAGGGGAAAAACTTGAATTCTCAACAAAAAAATTTCGAATCATCAGGATTTTTGTATTCAGGGGTTTTTGGGCATAGACTCGAATGAAACAAAACGAAAGTTTGAAAATATACGAATGAAACGATACAAATGAAACGATTTTATTTTCAAACTACTTCTGGAAATCGTCCAGAAACGGGTTTGAATTTGCTTGAATATTAACACGAAAACCCTGAATTTGGTTTCGTTCCATTATGTTGTTCCATTCGTATAGTTTCATTCTTATCGTTCCATTCTCTTCGTTCCATTAGAGCTTATGCCATTTTTTGACATGAGAAACTCGAATTTGAAGAAATTTTTTGAAAAATTCCATAAACAAATTTTAACAACTTACATAACCCCACATTCAACTGCTATACAAGCCAGAAGTAGACCCAATAAAAGCATAATTCCTATGGCAAATAAAATAGCTCCAATAATGAGCACAAATTTTCTAAAATTTTGAAAAATTATTTGAGTAAATTTGATGGTCTTCTAGGCCAGCCAAAAGGCGACCGCCCCTTTGTTCCTGAAGAAAATTGAAATTTTTCCTAAGGATCCCTCTTATTTTTTTCCGATTTTGGAAAATTTTGAAAAAATATCCATTTTTTCACCAAAAATGGCTATTTTTTGCCCAAAATGCTCATTTTTTGGGGGGAGGAATTAGTCGAAGTCCATAAATGTCTCTGGAGAAGTCCCTAGACTCATTTATGTGGGAAGAGGTCACCTTGGGTGAAGAAGGATCGAGATGAGCAGACCCTATAGAAGGGGGTCAATTTCTGAGGGACACAACAAGCCTTAGTAAAGGGGTTAATTTCCTAGAGGCGCACATCAAAAAAAATTTGAAAAATCATAAGGGTCCCTATGTTTTGTATTTTTTTCATTTTTTCAATTTTGAGGGGGAGTCCGCCCAATGCGGCCTAACGTAACCATGGGCCTGTAGATAAGGAGTATAGTCTTTTACCTAGCAGGCCATATTCCAGCATAAACCGGCACACATGGCCAACAAAAAACTGGACAACTTCTTTTTAAATACCATGGAACGTATTGTGCCATAGTGACCTAAAATTTTTCGCTTTCGTTACAATTTTTATATCTAAAAATAAGCTTAAATTTAAAAAATACACCAAAAAATCAATAAACGAAAAAGATCAGATCTTGGATTCCGATCGACTAGAGCCAGAAAACAGCCGGGAGTAGATTTATGCCATAAGCTGTTTGTGTGTCGTCCTGTCTCTCTCCCACACTCATATCCGCCTACTTTAAACTATGATTAGTGTATTTCCTCGAAGAATTTTTAAGGAGCATTTTTGCATAAAGAAGTGGAAAAAAGTATCTATTTTTAACAAAATTTTATATTTTTGGCCAAATTGGAGCAATAAAAAGAAAAGTTTGAAAGAAATGTTAAAAATTAAAATTTATTCCTCACAACGTCTTAGTCACCAGAAAATGATTCAAAACAGGAAAACTTTACAATCTATAATACAATAAAAAATATCGATTACTTATTTTTGCGGTCTAGTTCTCAAAGAACTAGTTCTCGATGAAATGAAAAGTTTTTTATTTATTGACTTATTGCCTTTAATCCAATCAATTATGTACATACATAGGTTATTTATAAAAAAGGTATTTCTCTGACACGTCGTGCCAAAATTCCAAAAAGGCTAAGGCAAGAGTCAAAATTTAAAAAAAAAAGCGTCAATCGACTCAGCTTGTCGAGCGCTTCAAAACGAGTACCATATCATGGGGTTGTAGAGGTTTGACTCATGGCCAATTGGTTAAAGTGACAGGTTTGCAGTCTATAGGTTCGTGGTTCTAATCCCGACTAAAATTTAAAGTTGTCCAAATTCCATGAAAATTTTTGCATATCTATATTTTGGCCTCTTGGCCAAAAAATGATAACAAATTGTTAAATTTCAAGCGGGATTCGAACCCGAGCCTATAAAATACAAACCTGTCACTTTAGCCACTCGGCTATGGATCAAACCTCCAACATCCCATGATATGGTACTCGTTTTGAAGCGCTCGGCGAGCTGAGTCGATTGGCGCATTTTTTTTAAATTTTGACCCTTGCCTTAACCTTTTCGGAATTTTGGTACGCCGTGCTGAAAGAGATAAAATGAATCAACCATGGTGAAGTGGCAAGCATTGCACTCACAGGATAGTGGGTTCGATCAGGCACTGCAAAATTTATTTGACCAATTCTAAAACATTTGTCAAGGAGCTCCCACCTAAAAAAATTGGTCGTGAAACTTTTTTTTCATTTTTTGCTTGAAAGACTATTCAATAACAGCCACAAAGTCAAAAGTTTGATCCCTGAGCTATCCAGTAGTGTCAGCTACTGGATAGCTCAATGGGTAGTGTTCGAGGGAAAAAGGTGAAATTCAAAAAATTTCGACCAATTTTCGGAGAGGAATGCATATAAACAACTTTGTTTGTAAAATTTTTGCCCTGTTAGGTTCGAACCCTCGGCCATTTGAGTGCAAGGTGAAACGCTTTCCACTTCACCACGGGTGATGACTTTTTCTAACTCTTGGCGAGAAATGCCTTATATAGAACGTCGCACAAAAATGTATAAAAAATGGAAGATCCGTAAAAACGCTCAAAAAGTGTTATTTAAGTGTATAAGTGCCTGTATAAGAGTACCAAAAATTGCTAATTTGCGATTTTTTAATTTTTACTAAAATCACTCGATGGGGGGGGGGGGTTATGCGAGGAATCGATTGCACGCATTGCTGGACATTGAAAGCGCTTCCCTAACCCTGATTCAGGGAAGAGGACAGTGTATTGAAGCGAAAATAGGCTAATACAGGGTCAAAGAAGCGTTTCCAAGGCCCGGCAATGAGCGCAATCAATTTCTTAAATATAAAAACCCCCTATATGATTATTTTGGTGAAAGTTAAAAAGTTTGAAAATTTTTGAAAAAATCGCAAAATTGCCATATTTGTTGGACACTCTGTGTATCTTTGATTTCAAGTATTGGGTTATTCAATAAGTCCCCGGCCTTTGAGCATTCCACCAGAACTTTGCGAAAATTACCCATGGGAGTGAGTAATCTATAACGCGCATTGCTGAGTAGCGAAAACGCTATCCTGATTTAGGGAAAGTGAGTGTATTGAAGCGAAAGTGAAGCAAAATTTGGATTTTTGTCAGAAAACCCCGGCTTGAACAACCCAATATTATTGATCTAAAGGTTGTAATTTTGGCATTGAGCTTGGTACAAATGGTATAGATTTTTGAAGATCTTTTTTAGCTGCAAAATTTTTGATTTTTCCTTGAGTCGTTTGTTGACTTATGGCTTCGTCTTGACCCGAGCCTTCTTCAGTTATATCATCGGGAACATATTCTGGCATAGGTGTCTAAAAATAGACTTTTCAGACACTTATGGAAATACATGGTTTTCTCGCATCAAAACTACCCTAGAAGGGTCTTTTCTACAAAATTTGCGAAAAATTTTTTTCGAAGATCTGACTGTAAAGGTTATCCACCCCTCTTTAACTAGTTTTTATTCTCTCTAAAAAATTCTTACCATGGATGTACTTTTGATAGGAAACTGACTCAATTTAAAATTTTTGTATGGAATAATTCTACACAACATTAAATCTGGCCTCGAAGCACAAATATCCCATTTTGAATGTAAATCAGCTGGGATAATGTTTTGAGAATCATCCTAGGAAAATGTTTTACATAGAAATAAAGAGAAATCTTGGCTTACAAATAAACGTTCACAGATTGATAAAGTTGGGTTTTGTTCACATAATTTTACTCGAAGACTTTTGGGAATGATGTGTTTGGTCAAATAGGCGTACTAAAAAGTATTATATTACAGAGTGGCTCAAAAAAAGAGATTTTTGCGATTTTTTCAAATTTTTTAATTTTTACCAAAATAGCCCTATAGGGGATTTTTCTATGCGAGAAATCAATTACACGCATTTCCAAACCTTGAAAACATTACCCCTTCCTTAATTAGCCTAGTTTTGCGAAAATTTGAAAAATCGAATAAAATAATAGGCTAATTCAGGGAGACGTTTTCGCGATTCGGCAATGCGCGCAATCGATTCCACGCATAGAAAACTCTTCTAGAGTTATTCCGGTAAAAAGTTTAAAATATGAAAAAATCGCAAAAATCTCACTTTTTGGCCACCCGTTGTTTCAGGGACATTTTTTGATTTCCCGACACACGCCAAATTTTCGCAAAAATAGACTCAACAGTCGAGTCTCAAATGTCGGAGCCTCAAAAATCCGGTCTCATGTGGCGACAAACCTCCCACACCTACTTTACATGTTTAGTGGAGGTTAATGGATTATTTAAACTCCCCCCCCCATAAATCAATTTCACCTTACCGAACAAGTAGCCAAATAGAAAATAAAGGTTAATAGAACATGAATTGTCAGATTCATTTTTTGATTTAGATTATTTTTTATAAATTCTGTTTTGAAAACACGTTCACAAGTTCATTCTAAATTTCTAGTTAAACCAGGGATCGCATCTATTCTTATTTCTAAGATTTTCTAAAGACATTTTTTGCGAGTTAGAGGTGTTCCCGAATGTTTTATAAAAAAAGAATATCGCCAATTTGCTCCTCTAACGATTCAATTGGCGATCATCGAAGTCAGGAGTAGGGCTAGATTTCAAATTTGTCCTTATTTTTTATACAGCCATGGTCAAAAGTAGTGATGTTCAAAGTGATGATGATAAAAGAGTGTGATAAGTGATAAGATAACGCATTTTTATAACAGTGATAACGATTTTTGTGATAACGTTATCATCCCATGTGATAACGTTATCATCCCATGTGATAACGTTATCATCCCATGTGATAACGTTATCACTTATCACATTATCACGTGATAACGTTACCACATGGGGTGGTAACGTTATCATTATTAGTAACGTTGGATGCGTTCCTAGTTTGAACCGTACTGGTCATGGTTTCCCCCGTAGGACGTAAATGATACCCGTGGTCAACCGTGGATACCCCGTAGGATTCGTGGGTGCTTAAAACGGTCTTAAAACGCAATATTTTAATTTATTAGTCTTAAAAATTCAATTTTTTAATAAAATTAAATTTTTGTGGTATTATTTTCTATTATTAAAAAAAATTATTTTTGAAACATAAAAATTAAAAATTTGTGTTTTATGGCCGTTTTAAGCACCCACGAATCCTACGGGGTATCCACGGTTGACCACGGATAGCATATACGTCCTATGGGGGAAACCATGACCAGTACGGTTCAAATTAGGAACGCACCCGTTATCATACAAATCGTTATCCCTGTTATCGCTAGTGATAATGTTATCATATTAAGCCTATTATTACACTTAGAGAAAATTAAAATAGAGAAATTTATTTGAATAGAAAAATTTAAATGACTAGTGTAACTTTTTTCAAGATAACCTACTGACTAGTTTGATTTTGTATGAAGCTAAAATATAGATCTTTAAAAAAATCAAAAAAGTCAGCAGACTATCTTGAAAAAAGTTACACTATTCATTTAAATTTCTCTATTCAGGGGTGCCACTATATGGAGAGTTGATTGTATGATGGAAACTTGTTTCACCCTTATTTTACGGGTGTTACCACACTTTTGATCATGATTGTACATGCAAATTTTGGTCGTCAATGTGATCCCTGAGTTAAACCTCTTGACAAAAAACTTTAAAAAAACCAAGCTCAATAGGTTTTAAATCATTGAAAAAATATGTTTAAAAACATTTGTTTTCAATTTGTTAAAACGCATACAAACACTTCCAAGCACCTATTGTAAACAAGTTTAAAATGATACATTTTAAACTAAAGCTTAAGAAAGACTCTCAAAAATTTTAAGTAGTCTTAATTTTCAAAAATACACAAAATTATAGACCAAAATCAAAGATTTGAGTCGATCGTCAAGAGCTTATTTTAAGTGTATTCAAACGGAGAAAGTCCTGTAATCTCTTCAAATTTGTTTGTACTCGAAGACAAGAGGTCTGTAAAAGGATCGGGGTTACATCACAAGCTACCAAACGGGTTTCTATCGATCTATAAAAAGTTTGCAAGAAGAGCTCAATTAGTTCTAATCGATATCAAGCGTTCAAATTTTTATTTAAAAAATGATAAATATTGAATTTACAACATTATAACTTTATTTACGGCTGGCCAATACATTTCTAAAAATTTTGGAGCTACTCCGGCTGGGGAGACCCAGTCAACATGGTCTTTTTTTTATCAAAAGATAATGCATGTTTAAATCTTTGGGAATCATTAAAACACCCTGTAGATTTTACATACATTTAAAATGTACTAGGCCCATTGGTTTACAGATCGGAATCATAGGTGAAAAGGGAGTGAGGATTGTCCATACTCCGGCGCAAAAGTGGCCTACCTCCCGCGCAAATTTCGCGAAAAAAACATGGAAGATTTTATGTTTTTATGCATGCGAAAATTATGAAAAAAATAAGATTATAACTTGAGCCGGCCGCCAAAAAGTGATCAGGCCAGGCCTGGCCCAACTCTTTTCGCCACTGATCTCGCCATACATGAAAAACCCCCTGTGATCCTAGACCCCAAAAATACGAAGTGGTCCGAAACATAAAGGTCCCCCTTTATGATTTTTTTCGAAAAATTCGAAAATTTTTTGGAAAAATCATAAGGCTGCTCCCTTATGTTTTTTTGCATAAAGTCATGAAAAACGACCACTTCGTACGAAGTCCTTTTACAAACCCAAATTACGAAGTGGTATTTATCGTAAAGGAGAAACTTTATGTTTTTTCAAGATTTTTGACCTCTTATGACGAATAGGGTGTGATTTCCACATCCTTTTTCACGTATGGACCTCGCTACAGACTTTTCGGTAAGAAAAATTTTTATTTCATATTACTATTGGTTAATGCTTCAATGTCAACATTAGGGCACTGATTTGTAAATTTTTACGTTACATGCTAATAATTTTTATTGATTAGATCTTTCATATTTCATAATCAAATCATAACGAGTATATTTTTGTTCTTTGCCAATATACATTCCGGTCAAGTTTGAACATCGTATAATTATTTCAGGTGAAAGCAATTCCAACTTTTTCAATTTTTCTTTATCCAACTATGAATTTAGGAATTAATAGTTTCGCGAAATAGGCTCACCTTTTCTTCGACTTTGACTTTTTCTACATAAATAATCAAATCAAAATAACTCTTTCTTAGTTTAAATTTGATTGAAGGTTGAATTTGTGTAAATTCTTGTAATTCCTTGATTAATTCATTATGCTAAAAAGTGGGGAGCTACTACACAATAGGGAGGGCCACCCACGTGAAAAATTTTTTCTAAAATTCTTTAGAAATGACATCTTTAGGGGTAAGAAAGGTAAGAAAATGCGGGGAAACCGAATTTGACAATTTTAAAGCGAAAAACGCTTCTCTAATTCAGGAAAGACCCATGTATTGAAGCGAAAAATCGTAAAAATGCAAAATTGTCAAATTCAGATTCCCGCATTTTTTACTCCTAGAGATGTCATTTATAGAAAATTCCAGAAAAAAATTTTCAAAAATTTTTTCACGTGGGTTGCTCCTCTCCCATTGTGCACATAAAAAAGCAAATCACTCACAAAAATTTATACGCCCGACCTATATCTGATTAAAAATTATACCGTCTTAAATTCCGGTGTTCTAAAAGCAGCCATAGAAGGCATAGTTAAATGTGCTTGAAATTCTGTTATGCTTGGAAAGCGATGTTTTATTTTATCCATGTTGCTTTCAAGCTTTTCAATTAATTCCAAGCTAACGCTTTGAATTGTAACAGTGCTTCCATAGTAAGGGCCCCAATAATTCGGTGTGTTTTGCCATTTTAACAATCGGATACATGGATGAACAATATTGCTAACATTGTTGTCTTCTTGGAAAATATTCTCGCCTGCAAACATGCATGAAATGTAAGAAAGTTTCCCTGTTAGAGAAAGCTTCTGTGATAACGCAAAATTTATAATCTTGTCTGCTTGTAAAACATTATATAAAGGGCTAATTATTTTAAGTTGGAGTTCAGAAATGGTAGGACATTCCTTAAAAAAATAATAAAAGTAGAGAAGGATGCTCAAGCATGGTAGTCAAAAATGATTTCAAAAGTTTCGAACAGAAAGCTATGACAGTTTTCGTTTCAATAACACAAGTTTTGTTTGATTCAGAAAAATAATTTTTTCTCGACGAAATTTCATCGAAATCACATAGTTTTTTTAAAAATATTCTACAACTCGAGATCTATCATATAAAAATGGTTGCAATCGATTTTCCGTATAAAATTACCCCTAGAAAGTCATTTAAAAAAATTTTTCCGACCGAGATCGGGCCTCGATCTGCACCCCCTTTAAAATTTTATATCACACAAAGAAGAGGCCCAAGATACTCTCTAGGTAAGCTTTTTCTAAAAATTTTTAAAAATTCGTAATCAGCATGAAAAACTGCCTTGAAACATATATTTTTTATTTGTAACCTTTCGAGTGTTAATCGAAAAAACATGTTTTTCTCTTTTCTCAACTAACTGTTGGTGCCATTTTTGACCAGATTGCCAAGTCTAGTTTTCTTTTTATTAAAAAAGAAGCTTACTCCTGCAATTAAAGTGGGTAATTGAATATCCTCATCAATTACAATCGATAGTACGTCTAGGCTTAAATCTCGAGGTATTTGGTCAAGTTTTGATTCAGGAAATTGGTGAATTTCTTTCAAAGTAGTTAAATTATTTTGTATAAGTTCCATTATGGAGTCGATTATCCAAAAATTATGTGTATAATTCGAACTATCATTAGAATTAGCAGAAAAAGTCATCAACCGACGAAGTTTTAGTTTTGTTAAGCCTAAAATTGCATGATTATACAAAATTAAAAAGTGTAATGAATGTGGATGTGAAACTTTAAAGGACCAGTCCGGTCGGAAAAAAGTTGTCATTTTTTGTACATATTCAGAAAGTTCATGAAAAACGGAGTCGTATCTTGCTTCAATCTCTACTGTAATAACTTAACTTACCATGCATTTGTACAAGAAACGAAAGCGCTATCCTATATGCTCTTTCATCACATTCTACGAAAGCTTCATTAACATTACCAATGGCTTGAAAGTCTAAGCTTCTAAACATGCCATTTTTCAATAAAAAGTTTTGCCATTTTGGTAAATGTCGTATTA
>JAQGBS010002579.1:0-12908 GCA_034698545.1 Acrobeloides obliquus | reverse complement strand
ATCTTTATTGAAGTATATAGCGACGTTTCGATGATTCACACCTTTTTCAAGCTAAAAATACAATGTTAACAAAATTGTTCAGAAAGTAAAATAAAAGGGGTTGAACAAAGTGCACAAGGTAAAACAAATTGAACCTTTGTTTATGCATACAGTCAACTCTCACTTTAAGCCCCCTTCAAAGGAGAGAGGAGGCTTAAAGCGAGTTTTTTTACAAACTCATTTATGCGGATTTCTCCAGAAATATAAGGCTAATCCTGATAGTTTCGGTGTCATTAGAAAGCTGGATTTCATAGCAATCGAATGACACCAAAATCATGTCATGACTCTTTCTGGTTGCGGAGATACAATCAACTCTCGCTTTAAGCTCCCTTAAAGGGGGGCTTTTCAACATGGAGAACTCGAATCTGAAGGAACTTTTGGATTTTGACCACAGGAAATGGTCAAATTGGCCAGGGGGATCAAACCTGCAGAAGTTTCATAAAATGACCATAACTTTTTTTCTTGTCATCCAAAAACCGCCAGCAAGGGATCATTTCAACGCGAAATTTTATGAAGAACAACTTTGTAGAACATCACTTTCCCTGAATAAATCATTATGAGGGTCGATTTTTGACAAATATTGACTTCAAACCCTTATAACTTTTTTGTTGTTCGATGATTTCTCGAGATGTTGGTCTCAAAAGTATCGTAAGGGCTTGATTAAAAATGCGTATAGACGATTTTTTATTTTCGAATAAAAACTTGGAAAAAATTTGCCTAAAAAGACAAAAAATATGATTTTTTCAAGTAAAAATAACTTTGGGGATATTCATCTCCATACTCAGCAAGGATGTAGGATGGCACGGCAAAAACCTCTGTTTCAACGACATAGAACGGGTTCGGTTTGGGAGGAGAATGTTCCAAAAAATTTTCTAGAGAGCCTTTTTGTTCTCACGCGGCTCTAGGATTTGTCAAAATGGGCGCTTCAAAACGAAAACGGGCTTTTCGAAACGAATTTTTAATATAAATTTTGTAAAGTTTTCGTTTCAATAATCCAATTCGATCTTCAAATAGGATGGTTTTGGTTAGGGCTGCGCGCGAGGCGGAATCCCGCCCCGCAAACCCCGCCCGCACATTTTTGAAAATCCTGCAACTCCGCCCCGCAAATTGAATAACCCCGCAATGTCTTTTTTATCGAAAATTTGGGCAAAATCGACCGTTTTTAAGTAATTTTTTCATTGAAATTTGACCATTTTTAACCAAAATTTTCAATTTCCGGGTCATTTTTTGCTTAAAAACTCTTGTTTATTCTACAAAATTTTTATCACCTACCGATGCATGGAAAAAACTAACGATTTTATACATTATAAATGCATTTATTGTCTTAACCAAAGTTTTATCAACAAAATTTAACCTTTTTAACCTTGCGGAATCCCGCCCGCAAGCTTTTAAAAACCCCGCCCGTAAAAAATTTTTTGAAAAAACCCCGCAATTCCGCCCGTAGGCCAACGCACAGCCCTAGTTTTGGTGTCATTTTATTCGTCTCATCGAAACGCATATAATGCTGTAATTGCTTTTTACTCTTTTTTGAACATGTCTAATTTTTAGCTTAAAATCTTTTAGGATCTATCATTTTAGTTTTTGAATAGTTTAGAAATTTTTCTGTAAGGCTGCGGGGTAAATGTCTCTGGTCAAGACATTTACAATTTTTGAAAAGTTTAAGAATTAAAATGATTGTTTTTATTTTGTAAACCTAGTCCAAAAAGTTTAAAAATTGAAGTTGAGCAGCGCAAAAGTAAATAAAGAAAAAAATGCGTTTTTAGTGTATTTTTAAGTTGAAACCAAAGTTTTTTTTATTAAAACTAAATTTTTAAGATTGGGTAATCCAAGAACTGCTAGTCAATTTCTCAGTTCCAGATTTATTATTTTTGCATTCATGTTAAGACAAGTCAATCGGTTAAATGTTGCAAGGTAATGAATTTTTTTGTCTTTACATGTCGAAGATCTACTTTTTACAGATTTACATGCTTCATTAATCTTCCTGTTACAAGATGTGTGTCTACATCTGTTGGAAATTTTGCCATAAATCGTCGTCATATGTCGAAAGCCCTAAAAACGAAGAAAAGAAAACCAGCAAACAAGACTAATGTGAAAAAGATCAATGTTTTTTCGAGAGTGAAAAATCTTTTAACGTATTTTGAAGAGAACTTAGGCGAATTCAATAGTGAAGAATTGAACAAATTGAGTATTCGAGACATTATCGAAAGGTGTGTGAAAAGTTGAATTTTTGGGCTCTATTGCAGTTTAACTGTCCTTTATATTTTTGACCGTCCTTTCAGATTTTTAACCTTCCTTTCAATTAATGCAGATTTGAGAAAAAAATTTATTACTAAAGTGCACCGATTGGTGCACTAGCTTCCCCCCCCCCCAATTTATATTTATGCACTATACTTTTTTTGCTTTGGTTTAGGCTTAAACAAATTTTGGCTAATTTCTGACTATATTGGACCAATTTTGAAAAACTTTATTTTTGTGGCTCAGATTCGTGGTTCAGAGCCAATGGAGTGCGCCTTGAAACTTTAACCCAAGCCTCCGAACTTTTGCACTCCCTGATATCTCCCTTTTACCATTTTTCATTCACTTTTTCCCTCTTCCATCCCCTCTCCTTCTCACTTATACCTACCACCTTTTTTAATCGTCTTTGGATTGGTACGTACCAACTCCAATTAAACATAAAAAGATTGGTAAATATCGAGCTAATTTAACTCTATCCTAAAATTCAAAAAATTTGAAATCTAGGTTTCAAACGTCTTCTCTCATCGTCTCCTACAGCAATGAGAGTTTAAATCTAATATTTCCGAGATTGTCTGGACAGACAAATATAACATGTTTATAGTATTAAGATGGTAAAAACGGACTTTTTCAGGATGGAATATGGAAGTATTAATCGAAATACTATAGATTCAAAAAAGCTTCTTGAGTTCATGTTGATGCGATTAAATCAAAAGAGTTTTGATCCAACAAAATTTTCTGAATCAGAGCTAGTGCATTTGGTTATGCTAGGAAATATTACTATGCAAACATCTTTAAAAGAAAAGCATCAATTACTGCGTACATATTTGGATTCACTTTGGAGTATTTTTAAAGCCCGAGGTAGGTATAAGATTTAAGCTACTTAATTTTTAAACAGAAAATTATGGCATCTATTTTTAGAACTAAAAATTACAGATTTATTTTTAAATTGTTTAAATACTCATATTTTTTAGGAGTCTATATTAGCACCGATTTATGGAATGCGAAATACCAAGTCGAATTTGCCAACCAGAAAAAAGTGGATGCAATGGAGTTGCTTGAAAAATTAAACAAACATGGCTTGGAGCCGAATGCCAAAACGTTTGAAGTGTGTACCTCTATTTTTGCTGCCGAAGGAAAATTTGCCGAAATCACGTACACTTCTACTAATTTTTTTAAACAATACCCGAATTTTTAGCACTATTATTGACTATATGAAAGATCTTAAAATGACCGTTACTTTAAAAATTTTGGAAAATTTTGTCTATGCTTCAGCTTTGGTCGGTGGTATAGAAGCAGGAACGAAAGCTCTAGCTGTTAGTTTTTGCTGTTTTTTCTATATGATATAAATTTTTATAGCAATTGTTAAATTCCTATTCTATATCAAGCGAGAAGAATCGTGCTCTTTTGTTGTCTATTTGTAGTGCTTCTATAAAAGCTGGTAATTTCAAGGATTTGGCAGAATTTATGACTAAACATAATTTGTCAAGCCCTGAATTGAGGTAGATATTATTTTATTACTTTATTTTCGATTTATTCTCTATATTTAAAATTTGCATATTTTTTAATATTATACGATTTTTATTGGAAGATTGTTATTAGGCAAAAACATAAGGGGATCATTAGGAAAAATTTTTAGTATTTCAGGGGCCCCTGGTTACTATATCAGATTTTCTGCTAATTTTTTAGCATGCCATGGACTAAATTTGTCGGCATTACTCTTGAAGAAGCTAACTTAATTGACGAAACTTCGCTTGAAAAATTCCTCGAATCCGAATCGATAAATTTCGTTTTGAAATATTTTGATTCAGACGAGTATCGAAATAAGCTTAGTGATAGACCACATCTTAAGAAATTCCACGAACTTTTGTCGACTTGTATGAAGCCAGAAATTGCTGATCAGCCAATTCACGTGAAAACTTTTGTGAAAGTATGTAAAAAAATTGAATGTATCTTGATTCTTGAGTAGAAAATTCAAATTTGCTTCTAAATTAGAATATTTATTTTTAAGCTCAACGAGAGAGGTTAGATCTAAATTTACTCAAAAATTGATTTTTTAATTCTATTTTAATAGAAAATTTTGGCAGATTTATTTTTAGCTCAGAAGATGATCAAAAATAATAATAAATTGATTTTTAATTTTTTAGCAATTGTTGGACACATATTCTCTAAGCGAAAATGACCGTGAACTTTTGTTATCTATTTGTATTGCTTATATAAAAGCTGGTGAATTCAAGGATTTGACAGAATTTGTGGATAGGAATTATTTGGCGAACTCTGAACTGAGGTATGTATTTAAAACGGGTTTCTCTATTTCAATTTTTCAGCATGCCTTTAACTAAATTCATCGGCATTATCCTTGATGAGGCTAAGCTAAAAGACGAAACTTCACTTGAAAAATTCCTCAATTCCGAATCCAAAAAACTCTATTTGAGATATTTCGAGTCGGACGAGTATCACAAGAAGGTTGGAGATAGACCACATCTTAAGAAGTTTCACGAATTTCTGTTGAATTCTATGAAGCCAGAGATTGGTGACCAACCAATTCTAGTGAAAGCTTATGTGAATGTATGTAAATAAGTTGAATTTGTGAGAAACACGTTGGCGATGTTATTGCATAAAAAACGCTTCCATTTTTTGGAAAATCGAATTTTTGCATATTACCTTTTCGAAATATGTACTTTCTTTGTCTTTAATTCTAAAATTTTTTTCTAAAAAATGGAAGCGTTTTTACGCAAAAACAATATCGCCATCGTGTTTCCCGCATAAATTTACCCCTAATAGCTGAAATAGCTCCTTTCATATAAACAAACAACTTGAAAAACACCCCTTACACGCTTTTTCATGTACGGTAGTCATCAATACGATTTACCTCAATCCCTACACAAAAATGGGTCAAAAATTGATTTTTTATAAATTGATTTTTAGCAATTGCTGGACACCTATTCTTTAACAAGTGAAAAGGACCGTGCTCTTCTATTATCAATCTGTATTGCTTATATAAAAGCTGGCGGTTTCAAGGATTTGCTAGAATTTGTGGCTAGAAATAATTTGAATACCTCTGAACTGGGGTATGTATAATTTTACAAATTTTACACGGTGGCACAGAAAAATTGGATTTTTTGAGATTTATGTGTGCAGAAAAATTGCATTTTCTCGGGTAAAATATTGTCTATTGACTTAATTCTTTTTTTAATGTAGAGAATTTGATTTTCCACATGTAAAAAAAGAATTAGTTCAAAGCACAATATTTTATACTAGAAAATACAATTTTTCTGCAAACAATTTCAAAAAATCCACTTTTTCTGGGCCACCCTGTCTTACTTTATATGTCAAATGAAATATCTATTTTAATTTATTGATTTCAAAAATCTTTTTACATAATTTTGTGCTCAAAATTTGATTTTCGAGCTAATTTTTATTAGTCAAGTCAATTAAGATGCTAAATTTTAGACCTATCATTTTTGAACACAAATCGATTTGTCTGTCTAATTTCAATTTTTCAGCATGCCATTGGCTAAATTCATTGACTGTATTCTTATTGAAACTAAATCAAAAGGCGAAAATTCACTTGAAAAATTTCTCAAATCCGAATATAAAAACCTCGTTTTGGAATATTTCAAGTCGGACGAGTATCGCAGAAAGGTTGGAGATAGACCTCATCTTAATAAATTCCATGAATTTTTGCTGAATCCTACGGAGCCAGAGATTTCTGATCAGTCAATTACACCGAAAGCTTATGTGAAAGTATGTAAAAAATTTTTGAAATTTTTTTCAACAATTACCTATTTTTTAAACGTTTTTATAAATGTTTACCTTAAAAAATTCAATTTTTCTTTTGAAAAATTGAATTTTTTAAGGTAAACAAAAATTTCCATTTTTTACCTTTTATATTTGTTTAACTTCTAATTTTTCAGACCTCAGATGAAGAAGGTAGAAAAAGACATGCAATCGATACTCATACTAGTCAAAGTCGACGAATTCAAATTTTGGAGAAAGTAACTAAAATTATACCTATAAAGACTGTGGATATGTCTCCTTCAATTCCGGTCGAAGACATACGAAAAGGCAATCTATCAAATGAATATGTGAGACTAAGACAACCAAGGACCCAAATTTTGCAGCGAGAGACAACGATTGTTCCAAAATCCAGTGTGATTCGTACCCGATCTGTGCCTACGGCTCGTACTCGTCCGGATGAAATAGAAAATATTAGAAAAGGAGCTGTGGCAGATGTACTGAAGACCCGTGCTCGATCACTTTCCTTGGCTCGTGCTAAAACGAGGGTTGTGGCTCCGAAACCTGTTATTGAGCCATCTACACCAGAGAATATTTTACGGTTGAGACAAGTTTTGGGAAATTCGTCTGTTGTTGGTCCTATTAAGAGGCTTTCCGAAGAGTATGCTTTGTTACACTTTTGGGAGTTAAAATTTTGACCAGAGCTTAGGGAGGGCCAGGGGTTTTTGGAAAACCAATTTCCCGATATTTTTATAGTTTGAAAACATTTTAAAATCGATTCTACGCTATTAAAAACCATATTCCGGAAAATGCTGCATCAAAAACGAATTTTTCTAATAGAAAATCAAAATATGATCAAATTTAGAGTAAAAAAAATCGATTTTTGTCAGATCTGTGTATGTCGATTTTAATCAGATTTTGTGTACAAAATCAAGTTTGGCAAAACTTTGTGTCACAAATTGATGTTGTTCTTATTTTGTGTCAAATATGATCAAAAATTTGTTCAAAATTCGATTTAAAAAGATGTGTTTATTCCTAAAAAATTTTTAGAGGAAATCTCGACGAGGCTTTCCGAATCTACAAGAAAACTTACGAAGACACCAAATCTGAAAAAAAGATGTATCTGCCACCCTCATTTGACCTAATGAAAGCTGCGATTGTGTCGAAAAATAAGGGCATATTAAAGGAACTTCGTGAAATTACCAAAGATGGTCTTGGAGAGAGCGGAGACAATTCTTTCTTGATCGATATGGCGGTGTCTTTCTTTGAATTGAATAATGACGATATGGCGATCAAAAGTACGGAAATTCTAATAAATTTGTTAGTTGCGCCTGAAAAAGTCCAACTCTGTAAACTAAGGATGTAAAAAAATACATTTTTGAGCACAAAATTGATCAAAAAATCGTTTCATTATTCATTTTAGGATATGAAATTGATTTTTTGTTTTGTAGGTTAATATTTTATCGATTTTGTTGTCAAACGAATCGAAATTTGACTTTTTTGTGATCAAAAATTAAAAAAAATTCAGTTTTTGAACTCAAAGATGAACCCATTTTTGCGCATGCCTAAGTTTTTTACACTTAAATTATCTGTTTTTAGTCCTCCAAGGAAAAGATGTGTTCTTATCTACCAACAAGTTCAAATTTGTGGTGAGCCGAGAATTGAGAGCCGACAAATTAGACGGTGAGACAAGGAAAGACGTAATCGAGAAGTTAATCAAGTATGCCGACTGTAATTCAAAACCAGAACTTCAAGAAATTGCAAGAACCATGGAAATAGAAATTGAGCAGAAAAGAGCTAAGTATGCGAAAAAAATAGGGGCTCGACGAGCTGAGAGATCTAGAAATCCAGAGGAGATTCAGCGTAAAGCTATGATTAGGGATCAACAGAGATTGATTAGTGTTGGAATTTAGTAAATATGTAATATTGTAGTATTGTCATAGGGTTTTGAATGTTATTGTTGTTGCCTTTAATAGTGTGTTTAATATTTTATGAATATAATAAAAAATTTTTAAAGAATTTTTTAAAGGTGTTTGCTATTTAAATAGCAAGGTTTTGCATACTATTTAAACAGTACGGAAAATTTTTTTGTGAGTTTCAATCAGCACTGCCGTAACAAACATAGGCAAGCGGTTGAACGTCCTATCCCCTCCCCCAACGTCGTAGTAACAAAAAAATCAAACATAACGTACCCTTACAGTTTGGTTATCTGGTATCAACCCTTTTTGAGTATCTATAAAATAATAAAAACAAAAAATCGATATCCAAGCTTGTTTGCTAGAAAGGCCCAAACAGTTTTTGGCACTATTACTTTTTTCCTCTTTATTTTCCCTCTTACTTTTTTCCCCGATTTTACACAAATTTCAAAGTAAAAAAGTAAGAGGGAAAAACCAACAAGGGGAAAAAGTAATAGTGCCCAGTTTTTCCACAAATACAAGTTTTGACTCTAAGCAGGATCAAACCCGACACTTCAAACCCAGAAAGACTTACTACTTTGCCATGGCTTGGCGACTTTTTTTAGCTCTGGCTGAAACAAACTATATCATTTTTTCTGGCGACGTCACTGTCTCGATCACGTATTTTGAAATTGTAAATTAATCATAAAAAAGACACATTTTTCTGTTCAACTTATTTTCCATATCTAAAAATTGAATGAACACCAATACACAAAATCTCACTAAAAATATTTTGTATCCTCAAAACACATTTTTCTTGTCTACACCCAATCTTTTGTGCCTTTTTAAATCGAAAGCACAAACTTGTCACAAAATTATGCACATAATTTTTTAATTTCTACATTTTTTGCACAAAACTTGTCACAAAATTAAGCACAAACTTGTCACAAAATTATGTACATACTTATTAAAATAATTTCTACATTTTTTTGTTTGCACAATCCTAGGTTAGTCGTTATTATTCTTTATTTGTTTGTAGTCATTTGATTATTTTATACATTTTTTAAAAGTTCACATCGAAAATTGTTATTTTTTAGAAAATTTAAATAGTTAGTCAAAAATGGTAGTTGAACTCCCAAAATTAATTTTATCGAATGGAATTCAATTTCCTAGTATAGGATATGGAACAGGAATGGCAAGTTTTTATACGATTTTTTATATTTTGACATTTTTTGAAACTTGAATATCTCATATGAAAAATTTACCAAAGCATTCTATCAAATGTGAACAGGACTGTAGCTACTACAGGGCGCGCTAGGCGCTGCGCCCACGAAATTTAAAAATCATAAGGATCCCCCTTATGATTTTGGTCGGCCGGAGGTCGGCTAAAAATTTTCAATTTTAAGCACAAAATTACACTCTAAAATTATTTTTCTCTAAAATGATCGAATTTTCACCAAAATTTTTTATCTATTTTGCACAAAATTGACTAGATTTTGCATAAAATCGACAATTTTCGAAAAAAACCAACTTACTCCCTTATAATTTTCAGAAGTTTTGGAAAAAATTCGCGAAAAAACATAATGGATCTTATGATTTTGTGTCATCTCCGAATTTTGGTCACGCTAAGGCCCTAAATGAGGAGCAAGATGTGCCAAAATGAAAAATATTTTTTACACATGAAGATCATTTTGCGCACGAAGCGATAAAAATTATGCGAGGTCTTCGAAAAATAACAAATTTTGTACTTTTCATCATCCAAATTTTAGCTAACGGATTCAGAACAACTCAAAAAAAGCTTAGATGTCGTCATCGCTAGTGGCTATCGCCACATCGATACTGCCCAAATATACCAAAACGAACATATCATCGGAGAATTCTTAGATGATGCTATAAAAAGTGGAAAAGTAAAACGCGAAGAAATTTTCATCACGTCAAAAGTATCTCATATGCCCTCATTCTTTTTAAAAAGACATCTTTTTAGCTCGCTCCGATGTATTTTCAACCTGAAGAAGCTGAAAATGCGATCAAGGAGTCCTTGAGAAGACTGAAAACTGATTATATCGACTGTTTCTTGATGCATGTGCCCATATCGTTTAAGGTAAAGATGATTCCAAGATTATTCAATGGCGATTTTTGATGACAAAATTTTGAGGATGGAAAATTTGAGGTCGAAAATTTTGAAAAAGTCGTCCTCAAAGGTCCATTCTCAAACGTCCGTCCTCCAAACGATTATTTATATATAAAAGTTTAGCCTGTAAAAGGACTTAGTTTGGCAGAATATATGGGAAAGTTCATGAAAGGAGAGTTGGAATATGATTTCACACCACATATTGACACATGGAGGGTTTTGGAGAAATTTTATAAAGCTGGTACTTTGAAAGCAATTGGGATTTCGAATTTTAGTGTGGAACAAATTCAAGATCTTTATGAAAAAGCGGAGATTAAACCGATGAATTTGCAGGTAAAATATTAGTAAAAGGCGAAAATTTTCGATTTTTATACCAAACAATCGTAAAATCTGACTTTTTTGATCTAGTAAAAAAAGTCACCAATTAGCCCAAATCATGCGACTACGACATATAGATGTAAAATCACCCCTTTTTATAGGTTGAATGCCATATCTACTTAAAACAAAACAAACTTCACGATCTTTGCAAAAAGCTCAGCATCGTCATGACTTCTTATTCAACTCTTGGAAATCCTGGAAGACCAGCACATTATAAAAAAGAAAACGATCCCGAACCGTTGCAACATCCTTTAGTTCTTGAACTGGCTCAAAAGTACAACAAAAATCCTGCACAGGTATTCAAAAATATCATCCAAAAATTTCGTTTTTAGATCATCCTTCGTCAAACACTTCAACGCGGAATCGCTGTAATTCCAAAAAGCTCAAATCCTGATCGAATTAAATCTAATCGAGAAGTTTCCGATTTTGAGCTCACTAAGGAAGAGATGCACAAATTCGAAAAAATTAAAGAAGAACACCGAATTTTTGATTTAGTCATGTAAGACTTGTTTAAAAAATTTTGACTATAGAAACTTTTTAGGGCCCGAGATCATCCGATGTATCCTTATAAAGATTAATGTTAAAAAATGATTTTTGTAACAAATTTTTAATTTAAATAAATTTTATGTTAAAGGTGGAAGCCATTGTTTGTTTTTATTGAAAAATTATCATTTTATCACGTATATAGGGTAAAAATTAGGCGAAAATTCAATTTTTGAGGTTATTTTTTTATTTAGAGGCTTAGAAAGTGGTCAAATTGCGAAAAAAATAAATTTTATTTCACTTTTGACTATCTTTTGATTTTTTATGCATTTTCATGCAATTTTTTATCCCAGATAATTATCTCAGAAAACACACAAGTTTGGGAGCTATACGACCTGAGAGAATTTGGGAGCGGTACGATCTGTAGAGGGCGCACTTAACGTGACTCTAAAGACCGAAGTAGAAAAATGTTAACATTTTGGAGCTACTGCACTTTATGGGGGGAATGAACGTGGTTCGGGGTTGAAAAATCTTTTTTCTCGAAAATGACCCCCTAGTGATAAAATTTTACGGGGAGCTCGAAAAAAATATTTTCAAAGCCTAAAAACGCTTGCCTGATTTAATAAATAAATCGATTGGGAAGAAGAAAAGCGTTGAAAAAGACACATTTCGCAACTTTTTGACCAAGTGTATAGTATCAAGATCATGTAGAAATCCGGGTCAGGCAAGCGTTTTTAGGCTTCGAAAATATTTTTTCGAGCTCCCCGTAAAATTTTACCACTAGGGGGTCATTTTCGAGAAAAAAATTTTTTCGACCCCGAACCACGTTCATTCCCTCCATAAAATGCAGTAGCTCCAACATTTTTATAGAAACACACCCCCTAGGAGTAAAAATTGACGTATGCACGCCAAGCTTTTGCAAAGCTTGGCGTGCATTTTGAAGTAAAATTCTTCTTTCTTCGGCTGTTTCTCGCTTCTTTGCCCAGCTTTTTTTCATTCCTTCTGAGATTGTAGAATTTTTCTTGTTGATCTTCATTATTAGAACGTAATTTGGCTAAAAAACAACTATTTTAAATATCAAAAAAACTATTTCAAGCTATGATCCACACATGAAAATATTCATCATGATGAGTTGCACAAATTGTATAGAAAAAATTAAAAAATTTATAGAAATTACGCAAGAAAAATGAAAAATAGTGAAAAAAAGTAAAAATGAGGAAAAACCATCATAAATGCCATGCCAAATCAATTATTTTCTCTTCATTTTATGTTTTTTTCGTTAAATTATTAAGTATTTTTGAATAAACAATGCAAATAAAATGGATAAATTGAGGTTAAAAAGGTCACTAAAATCACTTATTTTTGTAATAAATGGCCCTACCCCTTTAAACAATATTTGAGAAGATTTGGGTATATAACTAATGTAAGAAGTTGATATGAAACGAAATCTTAAGACATATTTCATATGGATACATAAGTAGTACTTTTTTATCGGCCGTGTGGCGCAATGGATAGCGCGTTGGACTTCGAATCCAAAGGTTGTCGGTTCGACCCCGGTCACGGTCAATAATTTTTTGCATTATGAAATTTTTTCCATGACAAAAAGTCCTTTTTTATATAACTATGAAAATATCTAATTAAAATTGAATAGATGAATTCCGAATTTTGCTTCTTTTAGGATGGTATTCTACGATAAAAACGTTTATAAATTTTTTTGACAAAAATTATTCCTAAAAATAAATTTAAAAAATTAAATTTGAATAAAAATTTGCAAGATAGATCATCAAATGTGGACAATTACAAAAAATTGCATGAATGTTCGATTGGTAGAGCTCTTGACTCGAAGCCGTAAAGCCTCTGGTTCGATTCCACGGTGCATCAAATGGTTTTTACCTATTTTTGTACAATTTCCGCGTTGAGCGAGGGAGTAAAACGGCTTTTACAACAAGCTCCAATTTTCAAATTTGATAATTTTAGTGTCATTGTATTCGTCATGGTGAGTTATAAAAAAT
>JAQGBS010002578.1:0-12910 GCA_034698545.1 Acrobeloides obliquus | reverse complement strand
TTAGCTATTTTTGTTCAGGAATCAAAAATTATGTTTAAAAAATCAATTTTTTTGAACAATGTTGTTCTAGCGCTATACATATCAAACCGACTATATATGAAAAAATGTTAATAGAATAATGATCAATGACCAATAATAGGCATATGTAAATTTCATGAAAATCGGAAAACTTTAATTTCAGACCGGGATTCGAACTAGAAGCCTATAAGTAAAATCCTGTCACACTAACCACTCGACCATGAGATTCTAGCGTCTGCGTACAATTTATACCTCGTTTCATTCATCGCGTTGAGCTGAGTCAAATGGCATTACTCGTTTTTAAAATTTCAAATCTCCTCCAATTTTTGTGAAAAACGTCGTGCAATAAGAAACTATTTTTGAAAATACTTTTATATAAAATCTATATAACTTAAGGCACAGTCTCTGTAAGAATCGTCCATTGGCCCAAGGGTCAGGGATTTTTTTGTGTCCGATAAAATCGATAGGATATTGGTCTCTGATCACGAAATCGAGAGAAAAAAATTCTGAAACATTACCCCTGTGGGCCTGGAGGATAGGGAGGGGTCAAAAAATCGACTTTTCAGGGTCGACTCCGATTTGGATAAAACCGACACCAATCGATTCCTTTACTCCGACTTGAATACAAAAGTGCCAAAAACAACGACCGGCGACCTCAGGAACTCATACTTAGATCAGGAAAACTGATTTTTGACCCTAAAAATTGGTTTAAAATGACTCTATCTCCTAAACTACTCGTGAGTACTCGTTCATTTTTTGCATAGAGGTAGGCCACATTGTGCCTGATATTTTTAGATAGAAATCGAAAAAATTCGAGAGGATCCAAAAATACTTTTAGGGTCATGAAGCTCAATACCATCGATTTTACATTTTCTCAGATTTTTTTGAAACCACGCTAGGAATATTTTCAATATTGAAATACATCTGCCAGAAAGAAATTTTGGCCGAAAAAAATTATCTTGGGTGTTTTAGAGAGATTAAAAAATTCAACAAATACACGTAAAATCGATGGTATTGAGCTTCATGATCCTAAAAGTATTTTTGGGTCCTCTCGAATTTTTTCGATTTCTATCTAAAAATATCAGACACAATTTGGCCTACCTCTATGCAAAAAATAAAAAAAATACTCACGAGTAGTTTAGGAGATATAGTCATTTTAAACCAATTTTTAGGGTCAAAAATCGGTTTTCCTGATCTAAGTATGGGTTTCTGAGGTCGCCGGCCGTCGTTTTTGGCACTTTTGTGTTCAAATCGGGGTTGAGGAATCGATTGTTGTCGATTTTATCCAAATCGGAGTCGATCCTGAAAAGTCGATTTTTTGACCCCCAGGTCCACAGGGGTGATGTTTCAGAATTTTTCTCTCTCGATTCCGTGATCAGGGACCAATATCCTATCGATTTTATCGGACACAAAAAAATCCCTGACCCTTGGGCCGCCGGCCCGGTGATCCTTACAGAGACCGTGTCTTAATAATATGAACAAAAATTCAATAAAAAAATTATTTAAAAATTTTTGCTTTCTCTGTAATTTTCGCACGACAAATACTGCAATCTTCTACCTTGAAAGCACATTCCTGGCAACTAATCATATAGTAACATGGCAAGAAGATGACTTCACGCTAAAAAATTTTTATAAAAATTTTCTTTTTTGTCTCTACCTTTTTATCTTTACAAATGGCACAGATGAACCCATCATTCAAATCATGATTTTCATTTTCTGTAAGCAACATAGATTTTTCTTTATAAGATTTTCCAGCTTGCTCGCGTAATACACCCAATAAAATGTTTATCGTATTTTTGTAGTTGTCTTGGTTTTTGATGCATTTTCGAGCTACACGTAGATCTTGTACCAAATTTTCCATGTGTTGGCGATCAATCGGCTGAAGAGATTTTTCTTCGAGGCGTAATTCGGTGATTTTTTGATGATGTTTAAGATTTTTCCTCACTAGTTCGTTCAAATTTTTCGTTTCCTAAAAATTATCTATCGGATATGACAAATCGTTTGAGCCCGGTTTCGGCAAAATCGGAAGGGGGAGTTATCAACTTTTTTCATCGGGACTACTTTTACTAATTGTCTGCAGTTGCACCTTCATTCCGGCTCGAAGGACCGAAAAACATACCTTATGATTTTTGCTGGGGCAAAATTTTTTTGAATTTTCACTAATTAGGCCGAAATCGCATTTTTAACACACATTTGTAATGTTTAGAAGTAAGTTGAAATTTAAAAAAATTCTTGTTACCTCAATCGGAACAGTTGGTTCTTTATTAGCCTTTATCTCTAGAGTCGATAATTTTGTGTCTAGATATGGAACAGCATTATTAGTTGGTGTAAGCTCTCTTGGAGGTGCTGGTGCACGACGATTCTTTCCAAAATCTAAACCCGGTACGGATGCACTAGGTGCAGTTGGCTCTTTTGGCAAACTTGGGTATAGCGATGAAGCTTTGTTTGATGTGAAGCCAGCACAAGCAGGAGAATTAATCGTTGAAGCAGTAAACGTTTTTTCAAAAGTTTGAACCATTTTAAAATGAATTGATACTAAAAATTTATATATGGAATTTTTTAAAATTATTTATCCGACCAATGGAACTAGGACATTCGCCAACAGCGTCGTAATTATGGGGTGCATACGCTAGGATTTCATTTCGGAAGCACAGCGCACCAAAAAATCGAACAGATGGGAGCATACATGGGCAGATGGCACTAATTAGTGCCCCCCCCCCCCACGCTGAAAGCCTTAAAAAATGATGATACCCCCGCGCAAGAACTCCAATCTTCCCTTTGAATCACCCTACCCCATGAAAACGACTTTAACCACAAGAAAATGGAAAAATTGGTCCATTGACAAATGTCATAGTCTCAAGAAAATGAGTATGATAAAGCGATGTAGATAAATTTATTGAGAAGATTAAGAAAGAAGTTGCAGTTCATCGAATAAAAAAACAAAAATCGATAAATGAAAAAAAACCTACATCCTACTACACTAAATGTGTAATATGTGTCTGTCTGTCCAGCGATCTCTGGGAACGTTAGATTTAAACCCTTAAAGAATCAGTAATTTACAATCATATGAAAAAATAATATAAACGGAAAGATTATGAAAAATGAAGCATTTTTTGTTTTTACGGCATGTTCTGAATCGTTGTAGTTTTAGAGATAATTGCGTTTGAATTTATTACAAGCTCTTCGTTGTAATACACAAAAATTTTTGAATTTTTTGCGAAAAAATCGATTTTTGCATCGATTTTTTCAATTTTCATAAAATGAACATTGTAGCAATTTTTATAGCTAAATGAGACGAACAAAATGACACCAAAATCATCCAATTTGAACATTGTTTGGGTTATTGAAACGAAAATTCTGATTCATGTTTTCGTTTCAATAACCCATTTTTGACTCTTGACAGTTCATTCAAAACGGTTTTTCTCGAGACCCTTCAAGTCTTTTGACCTAATTTAAAAAGCAATTATTAAAGGAATACTTGTAGCACAATCCATTAGATTTTGAAAGATATACTCCCGTAAATAAATTTTCTATGCCACTTAGAAGTTGGGGATACCTGCTTGTCGATATACTTAGTCTATGAAGCGGAGAAAGCGTACCAAAGTCTAGACGGCGCTACCAAAAAAGATTATAAAACATTAGTCAATGCACTAGCGCTAAAATTCAAAGTTTCTGATAATATCAAGATCCAGTGCCACCTCTTGGAAAACTGTATTTAACATGAGGACAAAGCAGCTTAACTTGCCAGATCGAACGATTGTCTTTATTATGTTGCTGATTTTTTGAAAAGAGTTATATATGCAGTTTTATTTATAAATCTTCAAAATTCCATTAATTTCCGCTCTACATATACTACAGATTTTTGTTGTTGAAGCACATTTTTGACAGCACACCATATGATAACATGGCAAAAAGATGCATTGGCGCTAAAAAATTTCTTTAAAAGACTAATTCACACTCAAAAGAAGTGCTATTGAAGTTGTTGTTCAAGTACATGTTTTCATTGTAATGCACAAGTTTTTTAACCCATGGCCGATTGGCTAACATGCTCGGTCTTCATTTATAAGTCACGGGTTCGATCCCGTACCCAAAAGACATATTTTATTTAGTTGTCATAATTCATGAAAATTTGTGTATTTCCACCTTTTTATGCGGGGAGCAAGATGGCACTATTATTTTTAATGAAAACTTTTGGAAAAAAAGTTTTAGATTTTTTGAAATTTTTTGTACTGCCAGTGAAAGCTGAGGATGTTAGCCTATCGGGTCAAAACCCCATGTTATAAGCATTCGTTTTGAAGCTCTAGGCGAGCTGAGTCGATTGGCGAATTTTTTTTAAATTTTGACCCTTGCCTGCACCTTTTCGGCATTTTGGTACACTGTAGTATATACTAATCAAAGCTTACATGTTTATCCAAACAAATAACACATATAAGATTTTCCATCGAGCCTTTCATAGCATTACTATCCTTCAACAACTTATTATAATTTTCTTCCCAAACTTGTCTTTGTGCTTTAGCGATTCCCAATTCTTTTTCCAACACAGTAATCCGATTTTGAAGGTTGGTTTTCTCTTGTGTGGCGATACGATTTCGAACTTTTATTTCATTTTGTAGACGGTAATTTTCTCCTTTCAACTCTTCTAATATTTTGATTTTGTCATCTCGGAGATTGAGTTCTTTTTTGAGTTGAAAATTGTCGCCTTGAAGAGAATCGTATTTTTCATACAAATTTTCGATCATGCAACATTCTTTTTCTAGGCATAGAATTTGATTGCGAAGTGTTTGATTTTCTTGGGCGAGTTCTTGTTTTTCTTTGGTAAGGGTGGATTTTTCTAGTAGAATGACTTGATTTTGTTTTTGAAGGGTTTCTTGGATTTGTAGAGTGTCTTGGAGAAATACTGCCAATTCACGTTTTTCAGCCAGAAGTTTGGAAAAATCTTCTGGGGTCTAAAATTTGAAGAATGCAAACAGAAAAATGATCTACGACCAAAAATAAGCATATGCAAAAATTTTTATGAAAATCGGAAAAATATATTTCGAGCTGGAATTTGAACCCTCGACCTATAAGTGAAATCCTGTCACACTAATCAATATACCATGAGTTTCTATAGCGTTTTGTACAATATGGTATTAGTGTTACTCATCTCGTTGAGCTGAGTCAAAGGGTATTACTCGTTGTTAAAATTTCGAAATCCTCCAAATTTTGCCAAAAAACGCCATGTATAGGGAGGGGAGGGGGTAGAAGTCGTAGAATTTTTCTCTTTTCACTTTTTCCCTTGAAACACTATCCACTGAGCCATACGGTCGTGACCCCTAACAATATTGAACCCTCGTTGTATAGCTCACGAAGCTTTTTTCCTGCTAAGCTTTACTGTTGCAACATGTCTGGTGGTTCCCTTGTCAGTGGATATTGTTTCAAAGGAAAATGAAAGGATAAAAGTTCTACGACCAATTTTATGGGGGGAGGGGGTATTCTTTATCAACTTTTTTAAATCGATCAAATAAAATTTTCGTCTTTGAGGTATCGAACCCTTGACAATTTGTGTGTAAAATGAGATGCTTGCCGCTTCATTAATCGTGTGGACTTTTTTTCTCATGGTGAGAAATGCTCTATATAGTTTAAATTTAAAAAGGCTCACAATTTCATCAAATTTTGATTCAACTTCATTTTCTATGATTTTTTGGATATTTGCTTTTCGGTCAGGTTGATTTACATCTGCTATTTTTATTGAATCATTAGCCACGAAGTTGTCTGACGAACTGTCATTCAAAACCTGTACCTGGACTTGAGTAATTGTCATTTTAGATAAATAAGATAATGAATAAAATATTCTTTTAGCTAAAAAGTTAATGATAAAAAAATTGAAAAATCTCAGAATACCGAGCGCCTACGGAGTTCGGCTCCCAGTACTTTGAGATCTCCCGAAGCATGAAAACGATTCTTTGACCACGATTCAAGAAATGGATTCGGTGTATTGACGCGAACATCGAAAAAATTTCTATTTTTTTTCTGAAAGCATTCATCTGGCAAGGAAACGCCCCAAACTGTTAGGTCAAAACCTATGTCAAAATGAAGTTTATGTTAAAGAGCATCAGAAAATACATCGAAAAACGTGAAAAATTTTTCCCCGTGAGACGTCTCTGTGGACCTGGAGCCCAAAATGTGTTATATAGGGCCATTTTTGGGTCTGAAAGATAGCCTCATAACTTTTTATGGTTAAAAGCTTTTTTGATAATTTTTTCTATATCTGTTAGGGGGTGAAAAGGCATAAATTATGACATATTAACTTTGACCTCAAACCTTTGCCTTCATGGATAAAAACGCTTTACAAAAATGATTTTTTTTTTTGTTTCGACCCCTTCATGCCTTCCGGCCATCAGGGGTCGAAAATTGAATTTTCATAACTTGTGTCAAAAACGATCAGAAAGTGTTTTTCTGACCTAGAAACAGTTTTTTAAGTCAATTTAAAGTCGAGGCGAGCAAAACAAAATCGAATTTAGACCCCTGAAAGTACGATTTTTCCTCAGAAAAATGGTATCATTTTTGTAAAGCGTTTTTATCCATGAAGGCAAAGGTTTGAGGTCAAAGTTAATATGTCATAATTTATGCCTTTTCACCCCCTAACAGATATAGAAAAAATTATCAAAAAAGCTTTTAACCATAAAAAGTTATGAGGCTATCTTTCAGACCCAAAAATGGCCCTATATAACACATTTTGGGCTCCAGGTCCACAGAGACGTCTCACGGGGAAAAATTTTTCACGTTTTTCGATGTATTTTCTGATGCTCTTTAACATAAACTTCATTTTGACATAGGTTTTGACCTAACAGTTTGGGGCGTTTCCTTGCCAGATGAATGCTTTCAGAAAAAAAATAGAAATTTTTTCGATGTTCGCGTCAATACACCGAATCCATTTCTTGAATCGTGGTCAAAGAATCGTTTTCATGCTTCGGGAGATCTCAAAGTACTGGGAGCCGAACTCCGTAGGCGCTCGGTATTCTGAGATTTTTCAATTTTTTTATCATTAACTTTTTAGCTAAAAGAATATTTTATTCATTATCTTATTTATCTAAAATGACAATTACTCAAGTCCAGGTACAGGTTTTGAATGACAGTTCGTCAGACAACTTCGTGGCTAATGATTCAATAAAAATAGCAGATGTAAATCAACCTGACCGAAAAGCAAATATCCAAAAAATCATAGAAAATGAAGTTGAATCAAAATTTGATGAAATTGTGAGCCTTTTTAAATTTAAACTATATAGAGCATTTCTCACCATGAGAAAAAAAGTCCACACGATTAATGAAGCGGCAAGCATCTCATTTTACACACAAATTGTCAAGGGTTCGATACCTCAAAGACGAAAATTTTATTTGATCGATTTAAAAAAGTTGATAAAGAATACCCCCTCCCCCCATAAAATTGGTCGTAGAACTTTTATCCTTTCATTTTCCTTTGAAACAATATCCACTGACAAGGGAACCACCAGACATGTTGCAACAGTAAAGCTTAGCAGGAAAAAAGCTTCGTGAGCTATACAACGAGGGTTCAATATTGTTAGGGGTCACGACCGTATGGCTCAGTGGATAGTGTTTCAAGGGAAAAAGTGAAAAGAGAAAAATTCTACGACTTCTACCCCCTCCCCTCCCTATACATGGCGTTTTTTGGCAAAATTTGGAGGATTTCGAAATTTTAACAACGAGTAATACCCTTTGACTCAGCTCAACGAGATGAGTAACACTAATACCATATTGTACAAAACGCTATAGAAACTCATGGTATATTGATTAGTGTGACAGGATTTCACTTATAGGTCGAGGGTTCAAATTCCAGCTCGAAATATATTTTTCCGATTTTCATAAAAATTTTTGCATATGCTTATTTTTGGTCGTAGATCATTTTTCTGTTTGCATTCTTCAAATTTTAGACCCCAGAAGATTTTTCCAAACTTCTGGCTGAAAAACGTGAATTGGCAGTATTTCTCCAAGACACTCTACAAATCCAAGAAACCCTTCAAAAACAAAATCAAGTCATTCTACTAGAAAAATCCACCCTTACCAAAGAAAAACAAGAACTCGCCCAAGAAAATCAAACACTTCGCAATCAAATTCTATGCCTAGAAAAAGAATGTTGCATGATCGAAAATTTGTATGAAAAATACGATTCTCTTCAAGGCGACAATTTTCAACTCAAAAAAGAACTCAATCTCCGAGATGACAAAATCAAAATATTAGAAGAGTTGAAAGGAGAAAATTACCGTCTACAAAATGAAATAAAAGTTCGAAATCGTATCGCCACACAAGAGAAAACCAACCTTCAAAATCGGATTACTGTGTTGGAAAAAGAATTGGGAATCGCTAAAGCACAAAGACAAGTTTGGGAAGAAAATTATAATAAGTTGTTGAAGGATAGTAATGCTATGAAAGGCTCGATGGAAAATCTTATATGTGTTATTTGTTTGGATAAACATGTAAGCTTTGATTAGTATATACTACAGTGTACCAAAATGCCGAAAAGGTGCAGGCAAGGGTCAAAATTTAAAAAAAATTCGCCAATCGACTCAGCTCGCCTAGAGCTTCAAAACGAATGCTTATAACATGGGGTTTTGACCCGATAGGCTAACATCCTCAGCTTTCACTGGCAGTACAAAAAATTTCAAAAAATCTAAAACTTTTTTTCCAAAAGTTTTCATTAAAAATAATAGTGCCATCTTGCTCCCCGCATAAAAAGGTGGAAATACACAAATTTTCATGAATTATGACAACTAAATAAAATATGTCTTTTGGGTACGGGATCGAACCCGTGACTTATAAATGAAGACCGAGCATGTTAGCCAATCGGCCATGGGTTAAAAAACTTGTGCATTACAATGAAAACATGTACTTGAACAACAACTTCAATAGCACTTCTTTTGAGTGTGAATTAGTCTTTTAAAGAAATTTTTTAGCGCCAATGCATCTTTTTGCCATGTTATCATATGGTGTGCTGTCAAAAATGTGCTTCAACAACAAAAATCTGTAGTATATGTAGAGCGGAAATTAATGGAATTTTGAAGATTTATAAATAAAACTGCATATATAACTCTTTTCAAAAAATCAGCAACATAATAAAGACAATCGTTCGATCTGGCAAGTTAAGCTGCTTTGTCCTCATGTTAAATACAGTTTTCCAAGAGGTGGCACTGGATCTTGATATTATCAGAAACTTTGAATTTTAGCGCTAGTGCATTGACTAATGTTTTATAATCTTTTTTGGTAGCGCCGTCTAGACTTTGGTACGCTTTCTCCGCTTCATAGACTAAGTATATCGACAAGCAGGTATCCCCAACTTCTAAGTGGCATAGAAAATTTATTTACGGGAGTATATCTTTCAAAATCTAATGGATTGTGCTACAAGTATTCCTTTAATAATTGCTTTTTAAATTAGGTCAAAAGACTTGAAGGGTCTCGAGAAAAACCGTTTTGAATGAACTGTCAAGAGTCAAAAATGGGTTATTGAAACGAAAACATGAATCAGAATTTTCGTTTCAATAACCCAAACAATGTTCAAATTGGATGATTTTGGTGTCATTTTGTTCGTCTCATTTAGCTATAAAAATTGCTACAATGTTCATTTTATGAAAATTGAAAAAATCGATGCAAAAATCGATTTTTTCGCAAAAAATTCAAAAATTTTTGTGTATTACAACGAAGAGCTTGTAATAAATTCAAACGCAATTATCTCTAAAACTACAACGATTCAGAACATGCCGTAAAAACAAAAAATGCTTCATTTTTCATAATCTTTCCGTTTATATTATTTTTTCATATGATTGTAAATTACTGATTCTTTAAGGGTTTAAATCTAACGTTCCCAGAGATCGCTGGACAGACAGACACATATTACACATTTAGTGTAGTAGGATGTAGGTTTTTTTTCATTTATCGATTTTTGTTTTTTTATTCGATGAACTGCAACTTCTTTCTTAATCTTCTCAATAAATTTATCTACATCGCTTTATCATACTCATTTTCTTGAGACTATGACATTTGTCAATGGACCAATTTTTCCATTTTCTTGTGGTTAAAGTCGTTTTCATGGGGTAGGGTGATTCAAAGGGAAGATTGGAGTTCTTGCGCGGGGGTATCATCATTTTTTAAGGCTTTCAGCGTGGGGGGGGGGGGCACTAATTAGTGCCATCTGCCCATGTATGCTCCCATCTGTTCGATTTTTTGGTGCGCTGTGCTTCCGAAATGAAATCCTAGCGTATGCACCCCATAATTACGACGCTGTTGGCGAATGTCCTAGTTCCATTGGTCGGATAAATAATTTTAAAAAATTCCATATATAAATTTTTAGTATCAATTCATTTTAAAATGGTTCAAACTTTTGAAAAAACGTTTACTGCTTCAACGATTAATTCTCCTGCTTGTGCTGGCTTCACATCAAACAAAGCTTCATCGCTATACCCAAGTTTGCCAAAAGAGCCAACTGCACCTAGTGCATCCGTACCGGGTTTAGATTTTGGAAAGAATCGTCGTGCACCAGCACCTCCAAGAGAGCTTACACCAACTAATAATGCTGTTCCATATCTAGACACAAAATTATCGACTCTAGAGATAAAGGCTAATAAAGAACCAACTGTTCCGATTGAGGTAACAAGAATTTTTTTAAATTTCAACTTACTTCTAAACATTACAAATGTGTGTTAAAAATGCGATTTCGGCCTAATTAGTGAAAATTCAAAAAAATTTTGCCCCAGCAAAAATCATAAGGTATGTTTTTCGGTCCTTCGAGCCGGAATGAAGGTGCAACTGCAGACAATTAGTAAAAGTAGTCCCGATGAAAAAAGTTGATAACTCCCCCTTCCGATTTTGCCGAAACCGGGCTCAAACGATTTGTCATATCCGATAGATAATTTTTAGGAAACGAAAAATTTGAACGAACTAGTGAGGAAAAATCTTAAACATCATCAAAAAATCACCGAATTACGCCTCGAAGAAAAATCTCTTCAGCCGATTGATCGCCAACACATGGAAAATTTGGTACAAGATCTACGTGTAGCTCGAAAATGCATCAAAAACCAAGACAACTACAAAAATACGATAAACATTTTATTGGGTGTATTACGCGAGCAAGCTGGAAAATCTTATAAAGAAAAATCTATGTTGCTTACAGAAAATGAAAATCATGATTTGAATGATGGGTTCATCTGTGCCATTTGTAAAGATAAAAAGGTAGAGACAAAAAAGAAAATTTTTATAAAAATTTTTTAGCGTGAAGTCATCTTCTTGCCATGTTACTATATGATTAGTTGCCAGGAATGTGCTTTCAAGGTAGAAGATTGCAGTATTTGTCGTGCGAAAATTACAGAGAAAGCAAAAATTTTTAAATAATTTTTTTATTGAATTTTTGTTCATATTATTAAGACACGGTCTCTGTAAGGATCACCGGGCCGGCGGCCCAAGGGTCAGGGATTTTTTTGTGTCCGATAAAATCGATAGGATATTGGTCCCTGATCACGGAATCGAGAGAGAAAAATTCTGAAACATCACCCCTGTGGACCTGGGGGTCAAAAAATCGACTTTTCAGGATCGACTCCGATTTGGATAAAATCGACAACAATCGATTCCTCAACCCCGATTTGAACACAAAAGTGCCAAAAACGACGGCCGGCGACCTCAGAAACCCATACTTAGATCAGGAAAACCGATTTTTGACCCTAAAAATTGGTTTAAAATGACTATATCTCCTAAACTACTCGTGAGTATTTTTTTTATTTTTTGCATAGAGGTAGGCCAAATTGTGTCTGATATTTTTAGATAGAAATCGAAAAAATTCGAGAGGACCCAAAAATACTTTTAGGATCATGAAGCTCAATACCATCGATTTTACGTGTATTTGTTGAATTTTTTAATCTCTCTAAAACACCCAAGATAATTTTTTTCGGCCAAAATTTCTTTCTGGCAGATGTATTTCAATATTGAAAATATTCCTAGCGTGGTTTCAAAAAAATCTGAGAAAATGTAAAATCGATGGTATTGAGCTTCATGACCCTAAAAGTATTTTTGGATCCTCTCGAATTTTTTCGATTTCTATCTAAAAATATCAGGCACAATGTGGCCTACCTCTATGCAAAAAATGAACGAGTACTCACGAGTAGTTTAGGAGATAGAGTCATTTTAAACCAATTTTTAGGGTCAAAAATCAGTTTTCCTGATCTAAGTATGAGTTCCTGAGGTCGCCGGTCGTTGTTTTTGGCACTTTTGTATTCAAGTCGGAGTAAAGGAATCGATTGGTGTCGGTTTTATCCAAATCGGAGTCGACCCTGAAAAGTCGATTTTTTGACCCCTCCCTATCCTCCAGGCCCACAGGGGTAATGTTTCAGAATTTTTTTCTCTCGATTTCGTGATCAGAGACCAATATCCTATCGATTTTATCGGACACAAAAAAATCCCTGACCCTTGGGCCAATGGACGATTCTTACAGAGACTGTGCCTTAAGTTATATAGATTTTATATAAAAGTATTTTCAAAAATAGTTTCTTATTGCACGACGTTTTTCACAAAAATTGGAGGAGATTTGAAATTTTAAAAACGAGTAATGCCATTTGACTCAGCTCAACGCGATGAATGAAACGAGGTATAAATTGTACGCAGACGCTAGAATCTCATGGTCGAGTGGTTAGTGTGACAGGATTTTACTTATAGGCTTCTAGTTCGAATCCCGGTCTGAAATTAAAGTTTTCCGATTTTCATGAAATTTACATATGCCTATTATTGGTCATTGATCATTATTCTATTAACATTTTTTCATATATAGTCGGTTTGATATGTATAGCGCTAGAACAACATTGTTCAAAAAAATTGATTTTTTAAACATAATTTTTGATTCCTGAACAAAAATAGCTAA
>JAQGBS010002577.1:0-12911 GCA_034698545.1 Acrobeloides obliquus | reverse complement strand
TAACTTTATTTGAGCCATATAGCCTTTTTGATTGTAATGTGTTTTTAACCATCATTTGAAATTCGATGCTCATTTTAATGCATACACAATAACGGGACGAACAAGAACGAGACATAAAAACGGAACGATTTTTTTTCTTCAGATCTCAGCTCCTTTAAGGAATTTTTAGATAGTGTAAAAGACTTTTTTTTCAACTTTATTCTGAGTAAAAAAGCCTGATACAATATCAAAATTCCTTTTTAGAAGCCAAGATCTGAAATCGTAGCGGTGTAACACTTGCGAACGAGACCTTTGGATGGTACTTTTGTGGACGGGATTTTTGCGAATTTATTCATCTTAATTGAAAATAAAAAAGTTACCTATTTACAGTAATTATATAATACTCCCCTCCATCCATAAAAGACTGTCGGCAAGTGTCATACCGCCGAAATCGTCCCATTTTTGTCATCCCCTTTTTGTGTTGTTTGAACGATTGTTTCATCCCGTTATTTTGTGTATGCCCATTTTACCTCGATTGCTTTAAATAAATTTTTTTATACATTACTTAATTTTCTTTAATAAATGGTTGTTTATTGTTACACATTAGTGATTTTATTACTCATTGGGGAATTGAAAATCCCTTCAAATTTCCGCCATTTTGAAGTTTTTGCCCGCTACATTTGAAAGTTCTTTTTAGTTGGATAGGAAAATTCCAAGGTCAATGTGCGTATGAAAACGAACGGCTGCTTTTGATCATATCGTCAAAATCAATTGCTGATAGAAAAGAAAACAGTGATTGCTCGTTGTTCATCATATCCATGTGCTTTTTATATAAATCTAAAAATTTATGGTCTCGATCATTTTGTATAAATTTTCGTGCGCTGTGTAGGATGATTCGAAACGGATTATTCGCAACAGATACAGGGTGACAACGAATATTTGATTTTGACGATATGATGTCAAATTTGTTTTGCTCATAAATTTTGATACAAAGATCCGCGATATATATGATCGACCACATATTTTGTAGGGCAAGCGATCCATTTTATTGAAAAAGATGTATGATCAACCACAAATTTTGTAGGGCAAGCGATACCATTTTATAAAAAGATTTGACCGTAGAAAACTGACGCAGAATTTCACGCTTTACAACTTTAAAAAAAGTTGTTATGGCCCAAACAAGGTGGATATCGTGGTTTTCGAGTTGATCAGGATTTTCAACATTGTTCGGCCCATAACTTCAGTTTTCTAAGGTCAAATCCTTTCATATTGGACACTTTTCGGTCTAGAATTGCATGCTCTACAACTTTTTCTACGATGACATCCAGTGAAAAAATTACCCCATGGCTCTATAGCCCATCTTTTAGGTGTCAGGGGGTAAAAATGACTAATTTCAGCGCAATTTAGCCCATATATTGAGTTTTCTACGGTCAAATCTGATGATCTTGGGCACTTTTCAATGCAGAATTTCGAGTTTTACAACTTTTGCGAATGTCACTTTTCATGAAAACCTCTCCTGAATGAAGAAAAGCCGAAAAAGCGCTGTTTTGGGCCTAGAATATCGGAGGGAGGACAAAAGTTCAGGGACAAACGTCCAAAAGTTCGGGGACAACCGACAAAAATTGAGGGACACTACCCCTGTTGGATTTTGCGTTTTTTGTATGGAAAACACCGAAAAACGCAAAATTCGACAGTGGTAGTGTCCCCGAACTTTTGCCCTCCCTCCTGATAATAAGGACACTTGGCATCCCTAGGTTCTTCGCTATGGGGAACTCGAATCTGAAGGATTTTTATTTTGATGCCATGAAAATGGGAGAAAATTGACCGTTGAGAAAAGTCCATTGACCTAGAGACGTTTTCTTTAGAGAACATGTTATGAAAAATTATACTTTTTATGTTTAATTGTTATTTTAGAACAAAGTACAATGTTGACTGGAAGTCAGTTTTTCCGTATTTCTTCATCTCTTCAACAGTTTACACGAGGTCTATTAGCCTCGGGTACTCAAGCTAGAACTCGACCAGATACCGGCGCTCCACCACCATCTTTGCATCAGCTGAGTGATGAAGAAATTGCTTTTAGAGATACAGGTGAGCACACATCACTGAATTTTTCTGACGTTATTTTTAGTAAAACGTTTTTCTAATGATGTTATCCGCCCATTGGTTAGTGAAATGGATGAAAAATCTCAATTGGATCCAGCTGTGATCAAGGGAACTTTTGAAAACGGAGTAAGAGTTTCGAGGCATGCATAAGAACAGGACGATCGAGCGGGATGAGAAGAATGGCACGACAAGAACAGGGCGATATTTTTCTTCAGATCTCAGCTCCTTTAAGGAGTTTTTAGATAGTGTAAAAGACTTTTTTCTCAACTTTTATCCTGAGTAAATAATTCTTTGACACCATATCAAAATTCCTTTTAGGAGCTGAGATCTGAAATCGTCCCGTTCTTGTCCATCTCGTTTTTGTGTTGTTTGAACGATCGTTCCATCCTGTTATTGTGTAACAATAACAGAATGATTTTTTGTTGAAAATTCAAAATTGTTTTTTCAATTTTGATCTTGTTTGTATCTAAACGCATCCTTTTAGTTTATGGGAATCGAAGTCCCATCTAAATATGGCGGTCCGGAATCGAGCTTCTTTAATGTAGTTCTGGTGGTTGAAGAGCTGGCCAAGGTCGACCCATCAGTTTCAGTTTTCTGTGATGTTCAAAATACGCTAGTTGGACCACTTATTATGGAACTTGGGACAGAAGCACAAAAGCAAAAATATTTGAGCCATATTGTTAAGGACTGGGTAAGGATCTATCCAGTGTCATAATTTTGGTCCAAATTTGGGGAAAAGGGGATAAAAAATTTTCATTTTTTCCCAAAAATTAAAAAGTTTTTTATGGTTTGGTGAAAACGTTCGCCAGCGCCCTAATTACGATACTGGATCTAGAAAATTTAGCAAAAATTGAAAGTTCTATCAAAAAATTTAAAATTGTGTCAATAATTGAACATCTTTTTAAAATTTAAAATTTTACCAATTCTATGAATGGTTTTTACAGATTGGCGCATTCTGCTTGTCCGAAGCGAGTAGCGGTTCGGATGCGTTTGCTCTCAAAACTACAGCTAAGCCAGATGGAGACGACTATATTATAAATGGTACCAAGTTGTGGATTACTAATGCTGGACATGCGAGTTTCTTTTTGGTGATGGCAAACGCTGAGCCGAGCAAAGGCTATCGTGGAATCACTTGTTTCCTAGTCGATCGAGACCAGCCTGGTGTGTCTGTTGGAAAGAAGGAAAACAAGCTCGGTATTCGAGCCAGTAGTACATGTCCCGTGAATTTTGACAATGTCCGAGTGCACAAGTCGGCTATTTTGGGTGAATATGGAAAAGGTACGTATACATGGTGAGCCAAAAAACCATCCTTTGCGTTTTATGGTGAAAAATTTTCAAAAATATATAAGGGGTATTTTCATGAGAAATCGATTCACGCATAGAAAAACCTTGAAAACTCTTATAGGTGATTTTTGAAGAAAAAAATTTTCTCCAAATAACTCAAAAGTACGGTTTTTTGGCTCACCCTATATTATGATAACTCCAAATCTGTTATGTGTGATCGCATATGCAAATTTTAGGCTACAAATATGCTATTGAATGTCTGAACGCTGGCCGTATTGGGATAGGTGCTCAAATGTTGGGATTGGCTCAAGGTTGTTTCGACCAAGCAATACCCTATCTCCAGGAGAGAAAGCAATTTGGCTCAAGATTGATTGATTTTCAGGTAGTATCAGAGGGAAAGTTAGGGAAACAGGGATTGTTGACCGGCAAAAGTTAGGGGAAAATCGAAAAATTTGTTAAAAATTGACGAATTTTTGGCGTGGCTTTATTTTCCGTTTTTAGGGAATGCAACACCAAGTCTCCGAGGTTGCAACTGAAATCGAAGCAGCTCGACTCATGGTCTATAACGCTGCTCGCATGAAAGAGAACAACCTTAACTTTATCAAAGAAGCTGCGATGGCCAAGTACTATTCGTCAGTGATAGCCACGAAAACCACTTCTCGCTGTGTGGAATGGATGGGCGGCGTTGGTTTCACCAAAGACTATCCTATTGAGAAGTACTATCGAGATTGTAAAATTGGTATGTATGACTGTGTTAGATTTGTGTAAAATACGAATTTTTCAGGAACGATTTATGAAGGCACATCGAATATCCAGTTGAATACGATTGCCAAACTTGTTGACGCGGAATATAAGGGATAAAATTGTGATTTTACGGATATTTTAATGCTCATCTTTGTATGTTTAGATTTTTAATACAATAAAAAACTGGTTACTTTTTGAAAATACTTAATTGGAATGTTCCGGAAACAAATCGAGCGGGCCGCGGCAGAAATCATCGTGGAGCAGCAGTGTGCCCCGAGTTGATACGCAGGCGCCTGCTTTTCGCCGCGGTCCGCTCAGTTTGTTTCTGGAACAATAAGCAAGGCTGCCATATGAAATTTTGTTTTGAAACTTTTCTCTCCAGAATAAAGTATTTTAGGAGGGGTGAAATTTATCAAATAAAATTTTTTCTAAAAAATCATTTTTAGGGGTAAAATCATGCTAGAAATCGATTGCGCGCATCGCCGAAGCATGAAAATGCTTCCCTGACCCTGATTCAGTAAAAGACTGGGTTTTTGAAAATGCGAAAAATGAAAATTTTCGCTTCAAAAACAATTTTTCCCTGAATCAGGGTCAGGGAAGATCATGCTTCGGCGATGCAATCGATTTCTCGCATGATTTTACCACTAAAAATGATCTTTTTAGAAAAGTTTTTTTGAATTAGGCCATAAATGTCACCCCCTTTAAAAATAAAGCATTTTTTAAAGATCATTTATGTTGATTTTCACAAATTTAGCAGATAAGGAAGCCGACCGTACCAAAATGGCAAGTTAAGAAACGTTGGACTCGTAGGTTCGACACGACTGATAGGCTATGGAGCGAGCCAACCTTTTTATAACGACCCGACGGAAACGGAGTATAAAAAAACTTTAAATTAAATTTTTCAAACAAAATTATCAAAAATAGAATATTTTTATAAACACAATTTAAATACAATAATTACACTAACAAACAAAGAAATGTTCGAAAAATTTACAACAATGAATATAAAAATATAACATAGAGAAGGATTGCTAATCATCTAATTTTAATCGGGAACGCCGTCTTAAAGTTGGCAAATTTTTGTCACTAAAAAAATATAGAATTTACAAACCAAAAAATCGAGTTTACAAAATTTGGTAGATGAAGATATAACCATTCTCACTGGAATCTGCCATTACTTCATGCTCGTCTTTGGGCTTCACGCGTGAATCATCACAATGATTCCAGGTTCCATTTTTCCAAACATCAGACGTGTAATGACCTAAAATTGAGTTGTAATAAATCAGTGGCGTAGCTGTGGGGGGACTAATGATGCTTCGAAATCTGTTAAATGTTTCAAAACATATTTTTTGAAATTCTACGAAACTTGTTACACTTATGGGTTTACTATTATTGGCCTTGGATTAAGTTATTTTGCTAGTTATCGTCTGTAACAAGTTGTCTGGGAAATTTTCGAGAAAAATTAAAATGTTTAACAAATTTAAAACATGTAACATCCTTTGTTAAACATTTTGATAAAAATCAAAATGTTACAGTGGCCACTGTAATAAATACTGGTTTGTCAAAAATTGAACTTGCCTCCTCTAGTGTCACCATAGTGATTCACTATACAAATTAGTTGATAAAGCATTTTCTTCTATAAAATGTTCATTGATTCAAAACGCAAAAAAACTTACAGGAACGCAAATAACTGGGGAAAAATGCGCTTCACACAGATTATCCAGATAGATGGTTTTCAAATTCGGGTCAAGTGAATCTAACTTCAATTCTAGAAAAATATATAAAAAATTGACTAAAAATTTTCCACTTGCTTTCAGGGGCATCTGGATTTTCGTAGCTAAAAAATGGTCTATAGGACGCCCATCTGCCACCAATAAACGTAAAAACAAGGACCTTGAACATCGTGGCTATGGCCAATAGTTCCATAGTGGTTCCCCATTCGGCATCTTGCCTCATTTCGGCTATGTGGGCTTGAAATTTCTCCTCCGAAATTCCTTGCATTGGCGCAAAAAGTTTCACATATCTTTCCATGAAATCGCATATCTGAAATATGCAGAAATTCGCTGCATAAGACAAAAAAGGACTACTACTTTTTCTCTCACAATTTTATAATGATCTTCTTTTCCACCGGTAATTACGTGCGAGATGCAGCGAAATAGGCAATTTCCATCACCTTGGACATTGCCTACGACGGCAGGGCTCTCGTCCACCAGAAACTTGAGATCGGTACTTTCGACGGTTGAATTATAAATGGCGTAATGGTTCGTCACTTCATCGAGTGGTTCATAGTCAATTTCCAGTAATTGGCAGGCTTTCTTGCGCCATTCTTCATCAACTGGTGTATAGATTCTCTCCTAGAAAAAATTAGTTTACATCTTGAATAAAAATTTGAAAAATTTTTTCGAAAACAACTAAAAATTTTCTGGAAATGACCCCCTCTATAGGTAAAACATGCGGAAAATCCGAATTTAACATTTTTGCGACTTTTCGCTTAAATTTAGCTCATCCTGTAGATCTGTTCAGGTCGGATTTTCTGAACATCTTTTTTAAAAATCGTACTACTTACATTAACGTCGTCCTTCTCACCAACTACAACATCAACATAGCCAACTTTTCCGGACTTATGAATAATCGATTCTCTTCGTCGAGTTGTACGTCTTTTTGCATTTTCTTCCGAGCTGCGGCGACGCGTAGAATCTCTAAAAAAACGTGAATGAAAATTTGAAACCATAAATCTCTACCTTGGGGAAGTTTTATCTTCACTTGAAGTCGAAGGTTCACAATTCTTAATGGCAATGAATTTATTCAGAATAAGAGGCTCGGTAATTTTCTTCATCGACTTAGTCTCGGGTTCGAAAACAAGTCGCTTCACAACAAAAATAAGGTATCTAAAAAAAATTCGTAAGCTATTGTGGTTCAGGGGGTCACCCGGGTCAAAAATCGAAGAAAAATTTTTCTAAAAAAAAATTTTAAAAATGACATATTTAGGGGTAATTTCAGGGGTGCCAAGTCTGCTGATTTTTCAATGTCAAATCTGATTTTTGAGATGAGAAATTTTGTCAAATTTATAAGAAATATAATGGAAAATTAGCCTTTTTCTAATTTTTGCTCCTAAAATCTGATTTTTGAAGTCAGATTTGCTGATTTTAAACAAATGTTCTTGGCATCCCTGGGTAATTTTATGCGAAAAATCGATTGTGCGCATTCCCGAAGCGTGAAAACCTTTGTTTGACCCTTAAAAATCAGTAAAAAATTCGAAAAAATTTAATTTAAAGTCAATAAATGTGAAAATTTGGGTAAAATTACGTATTTTTCAATTTTTAAGGGTCAAACAAAGGTTTTCACGCTTCGAAAATGCGCGCAATCGATTTTTTGCATAAAATTACCCCTAAATGGATCATTCTTAAAAAATTTTAGAAATTTTTTTCGATTTTTAACCCTGGGGTGACCCCTTTGATCACAATAGCTTCAGAATTTATTTTTAGCTGGTTAAATTTTCCAGCGTTCCTTTTATCATCCAGATTACCAAATGATTCTAACGAAACGATTTATTGAGATTCGGTTCGGCATTGTTGTCGCTCTGATTTTCTTCAAAAACAACGAACTTTTTTTCAGTAAAATCGATGTTCGTGTCCATTCAGTCGCCCCACTCTAGCCCAAACAACAATCATCTGTGATACACTTGAATTCAAATAAACTTACTTTGGCAGTTTCGCAAACTCCTGTGTCATGAGGGCAGACGCGTGACCACACTTTGGACATCTGGTGAAGACCATTTCAGCCAATAGCGAGTTTCGAAATAAGGATGCAATCGACAACATGTTCGGACTATAATAATTGATATTTATAATGCAAGCACAAAAAATAGTTAATTTAAAAAAGTGTTGCTTTTTCTGTTCGATAAACTCAATCCTACAGTCAACTCTCCATATAGTGACACTCCTAGGGGTGATTATATCAAAGCCATAACTAGGCGTAACTTATACGTACAGATGATAGTACGCAAAGTCTGAGGTAAAACTTTCCAACCAAGCTCCTGAATTTTAGCCTTGGTCAGTTTTGCATGAGATTTAGCGTTTTCTTGTTATAGAATGATGCTGGTCTTGTCAAGCCTCTTTTTTGACGGACTGCTTCAGCCAGGCGAACGAGTTGTTGTGTATAAAAGGGCGCATTGATGCTCATTTTCGAATCCAACAACACCCAGTATATCGGCCCTTGTAGATCCCATTGCATCTTTTTAGGGTACAAATCAGGCTTTGGATAAAGTGATGGCTTTTCACCTGGCCCAACCCATTGCCTCTCATGTTTGCGTCAAAGATTCACTTCTCATCCCCTGTAATTATGCGTGGAAAGAATGATTTTCAGTTGTATCGGCAGAGAAGAGCGTTGGAGATTGACATACGGCGTTGTTTATTGTCTTCAGTAAGGTCATGTGGTACCAAGTTTATATTTGAATCCAAGATCATCAAGATGTCTGTCTACGGTGCTATGATCGACGCCAAGCTGCTCTGCCAATTCGCGAGTAGTTTGCCTATTGTCTTCTTGAAGTAGCTCAAGAAATCGTTAATTTTCTAGTTCAACAAGCCTTCCGGCAAGTGATTGGCCATCCAAGCTAAAGTCTCCATCTTTAAAGCGGTTGAACCAGCGATGACATGTGATTTCAGAAGTTGAACCGTCGCCATAGAAGACGTTAATATTACGTGCTGTTTGGGCTGCTGTAGTTCCTCTTTTTCATTCATGGAAAATTATTTGACAAATATAATTAGTTAGAAGATTTCCATTTAAAAAAGAATTTCGAAATAAAACGAATAAAAATAACTACGAGAAAAGTGTCGAACACGGCATATTTGTGGTCTGCTTTATAGAAATATATCAACAGCCAAAGGCCGGCTGTTTTTCTTAGCAATAAAAGTTAAATGTAAACTAATCAAGACTTGTGCACAATCTAATAGAATTTCAAAACTTACGCTTCTGATTGATGTCCAATAAAATGAAGCATGAAGTGATTCCCTTCATCATCGGATGGCCGGTTATCCTTACATTTTTCACACGCCAATTTTCGGATTAATTTGTAGGTTAGCGAACTATACGAAGGATCCTCAGATTGGATATCTAAAATTTCCAGGGCTTGTTTCATTTCGGTTCCAATTTTGTCAATGAATTTCACGAGAAATTCATGGGCATCCTAAAAAAGCGCGTGAAATTAACCAAATAAAATGAATCGGTGGAAATGAATGAATATAAATTTAACAACACGGTACAAATTTTTATGAGCATATCAGAATAAAAATAAACTTTGCAAAAACTCCCTATCCCATAATTATTAACAATTCAAACATAGTAAAAGTGCAACAGATTCTTAAGATTAATACAGTGTGTTCCAAAAAAACCGCCATTTGGTCATTTTTTGGCAAAAATTTTTTAAAAACTTTTTTTCAAAACGACTCATTAGGGATATTTTTATGCGAGATATAGATTGCGCGCATCAAAAACCTTGAAAACGCCTCCCAGACCATGAAAATTTTTTTTGGTTGAAAAATGACCAAATGGCGGTTTTTTGAAACACCCTGTATAACAAAACCTACTTCTTGTTCTCTCATAACAAGTCTTTCCTCGTTTTTCTCTTCTTTCATTACAGTCAATCTCAGCTCATCTAAGCACTCTTTTAATTCGGATGAACTTGGAGTGCTATGCAGCTGTTCGTATTTACTAAAAATTGCCAATGACGAAACAAAATACAGTTCACACAAATTACGTGTAAAATGGTAGCAATTGCTCTGGAGATGCCTCTATAACATGGCAATTTTGTTTAATCAACTTCTTCACTTGATTACAAGCAGCGCGAAAAATTTTCAAACTGCGTAAAGCTTGAATTACGGCATTCATATAACAGGTGTTTCCGATATTCGTTAGACTAAATTTTTCAAATTTAAATATACTAATATTTTTATTTAGTCACCAAAATTTTCAATTTTTGCCAAAAACTTCAAAATTTTCCCATTTTCCTTCAAAATTCATCATTTTTGCCAAAAATCGTCAATTCCTGATCATTTCCAGCTTAAAAAATAAGCATTTTCCACACAAAAATTTCGTGAAAAAACGGATATGAGTGGGTTTGGGTGGAGGGAGGCTCCCACATCTTGCCCCAGTATGGTAGCAGTATCTCCAGGCTCTATGCTTTTTGTAAGTCGTACAGATCCTGTATTTCAATTTTTCCGAGTTACTCCCATAAAAGTAGTATCGGTCGTCTTCTCTCATTGTCCCCTACAGCTTGTTTTAGCGTTAAGAGTTTTTAAATAAATTAGTTCGAAAATGCTTATACCCAGTCAGTAAAGACGCATTCAGTGCGCTTCCTTCATCGTCTATATCCGTCATTTCTTGATCAATTTTGGAATCAGATTTTGCTTTTGAAATATCTTCAGTTGAAAATAATTGTGCATCGCCATCTTCTTTCTCGTCAATCCACATCTCACAATCAGATAAACTTTTATTAGCGCTGGTCGATCTAACTGGTGCTTTATAGTCGTTTAAAAATAATTTCTAGAGGAAGAATATGATAAAGAATAGCAAAACATTTTACCTTAGTCTTGTTTCGTGTTCTACTTGAAACTCCTGAAACTGATCTCTTAGGAGGCGGCTTAGATCTCTCTCGTTGATGAATTTGGATTACATCAATTTGATCTTCATGTACTTTTTTGAATAGAGTCCTAAAAAATAACATTTAAAGACTTTAAATGACTAATTCGAGAGGTGCCAAGCCTGCTAATTTTTCAAAAAGTGCTGATTTTGAGATGTTAAATTTGGCAAAATACTGATTTTTCACTGTCAAATCTGATTTTTAAGATGCAAAATTTTGTCATTTCCAAAAAAAGCTAAAAAAATTTTTTCAAAAAAAGTCACGTTAAGTGGACTCGCAAATCTTTAGTAGTACCCAAAATCTTACTTGTTTTGATCGAACTTAATTCTATCTGTATCAAATCCATCAGCTGACTTAATGTAGCAAGTTTCATTTGGTTTAGTTGGAGGAATAACTGCATAATTATTTTGAGCACCAATAATTGGCAAAACTGAACCGAGATTTTGTCGTCGCATATTCAAATTGGAACCCAGAATACTACGATTAAATGGTTTAGATACACTTGCGCTAGCCTTTTGACTGCTTTCAAAAACATCTTTTCTACTCCTGGCAGCTTCATCTAAAAAGCTATAGCCAAAGATTTAAATAATAACCTACTCAGCTTAGATTTCAAAATAATGGAAAACGTTGTAACAGTAGAAGTGTCAGTTCTTAAATAGACTTCTTTAACGTGATCAAGTTCTTTGGTCTCAGAAGTAGATGGATAAGGAGTTTCGGTAAATTTGAAAGAAACTATAGTTCCCACAGGTTGCTTAAACGCTGGGTCAATACATTCAAATTTGATGCCTCTCTGAAATGCAAATGTAACCATTTGAATATAAATTTAAAAATAATTCCATGGGTTATTGTAAAAATTGACAATTCTTAAAAAATAATTAACAGATTGTTTTTTGATTGCTCAAAACATTTCAAAAATTCGCCAAAAATCGAGTTTAAATTCCATCGCTCGATGGCTCGTTCGAATGCCCTAATCACGGGATTTAAAAAAATTTTATTGAAAAAGCTTTATTTTCGATTTTTTAGCCCAAAAATACTGAAAATGTGTGTTTTTTTATGGAATTAAAGCCATCAAAATCTTCGTCAAACATTTTGTGAATGTGCCCAAGTCCGTATTCAGCTGCTGCTCCCCAAAAACAAAACTTTGTTGCAAATGAATAAACATGGCATAGGAGCTAATGGGTCATTTTCGGGTCAAAAAAAACATAAAAAATCGCCCAAATTCTATTTTTTTTTATACACCCTGTAATAAAATACTAAAACTCTTAATGAAGATGATTGTATTCATTTTGCAATGTTGATACTTAGAAAATAAATTAACTGAATAACTCGGATTTGTATCAGAATCTTGATAACTTATAAAAACATACCAGAAAAGTAATTCCATTTCTAAGGTATAGAAAGACATTAACAGCAACTTTATCAATAACAAGATATCCTCGCTTGAAAAGAGGAGGACCAACACCAGCAAGTGACATTTGATCCCAAAGTCGCACTTCACCCTCAAACTTGTTCCCTTCTTCTGGTTTGGTTTCTAAAAATAAAATTGGTTAATACAGAAAAGATGCTGGTACTACTAAGGATTAGCGACCCCCCTTAACGTGATTTTTTTTCAAAAAAATTTGTTTAGCTTTTTTTCTTTGGAAATGACCTCTCTAGGGGTAACTTTATCCGAGAAATCGATTGCGCGCATCGACAAAACATGAAAAATTTTTTTTTGGAGTTTTTTTCGGAAAATGAGTCGTATATACTTCATAAGCATATGCTACATTTTTAACAAGAATCTCATGGTTATGAAGTATATACGGCTCATTTTCCGAAAAAAACTCGTTTTCATATTTTGTCAATACCAGCAATCAATTTCCTGCATAAAGTTACCCCTAGAGAGATCATTTCTAAAGAAAAAAATTTAAAAAATCACGTTAAGTAAGCTCGCTAATCCTTAGTAGTATCAAGATGTTTAACTGCTTTTGCAAAAACAATACTGCTCTTAAAAAGATAGGTTCGTTCCTTATAAAAGTTATTTAGAAAAGTGAGCCTATTCTTTTTGTGGAGCAGTATAAAATTTAAAAGTCTACATTCTCTTAAAGGGGGGTAAGAATCGGGTACGGTTCTCCGGACGTCAATTTTCGACAAAAATCAACTTTTTAACACCCTAAATGAATGT
>JAQGBS010002576.1:0-12913 GCA_034698545.1 Acrobeloides obliquus | reverse complement strand
GAACCAGCGACGTTCAGACTTGTCCGTGTAAGCTCGCATGCACCACAAGCCCGAACGTCGCTGGTTCGAACCCCAGCTCCTCAATAAAGTTTTTTTACTCGAAAATCAAGAATATGTTTTTCACGCAAATTGGTACACTACCGTTTTTGGGGTCACTGAATCGATTGGCGCAAGAATTTTAAAAAAATTCCTTCAGGACAAAATAGCAAATTTTCGTTTCAATGCCCAAAGTCAAGATTTACAAAAACAAAGGAACATGCATAAAATGGACAAATTAGCTCGTTATTTTCCAAAAATTGGAAATTCAAAATCATTTTCCAGAAAAAGCTATGTCAAAATAAATAGGTACATTTCATCTAAAACACCCTGTATTTATACATCTTCATACTCGGAGTAAATGCCTCAAAATTAAATAAAGAGTCAAGATTGTGGAAGATAGATCGACTAAAAACAGAAATGAATTTGGCTAGCATAAGAAGATATATAGTCTTCGTCATGCGTTAGTTTATAAGGCATATTTTATAGAAGAAGGAGATAATGAACGACGACATTCCCTAGGCCTCCTTTATTGGAATAAATTTGTCATTGTAAACTTTTAGTTTTTGATCTTGCTAAAGCTGTAGTTTCATGGGTTCACTTGTGCACTTGCTGAGACTTATTGGTAATATAATTTTATACGCCTTTGCTTTAAGAAGTTTTTATTATTATATATAGCCCACATAGTGGTAATTCAATTCTTCCGGTTAACGACCAATAAATAAAGTGAGAAATTTTTCCAAACTCAATCAAAGGCAGAAAAATTCATAAGGCTTTCTTCTTATGTTTTTCTGAAAATCTCGCAAAACAATCGATAAAACACAATGATGGAACCTTATAGTCTCCCGCCAAATCTAACCCCAAATCACGATGATGATATCCCTGTCCATACGACCAGATTCCAGATATCCGAGCTAACACCAACTTATCTAGACCTTGAAACCATAAATTTTTTTGTATTGTTTGGGCTTTTTTGATGCTCGATAATTTTTTATTTCTTCAATCAATTTTATTTTTATATAATAATCAAGTTCGACTTGAATGTATATTTTAATGTACAAGAATGACTCCTTTAGGTATAATTTGTTTTTTCGGTCGAAGGAAAGTTACTCTATATTGTTTGATAGTCAGAATCATCACCAATGTATTGAAAGTAGAGTGCAGTGATGAGATTAGGAAGAGTACACCAATAAAATCGACTATGTCTGGCAAGGAAAGCACCACAGAAATCACCATGAGAATATACGGGCACATTAGACATGTTATTGGGACTATAGACTAAAAGAAACCATGTTATGATTTTTAAATTTTTGGAGTTTTAGAACTTTTCTGGGTTTTTTCGGATTTTAAGAATTTTTCAAGATTTTTTAGGGTCTTAGATTTTCTAATATTTAAAACTACTGGCTTTCTGTCATACCTGAATCAACAACGATCTCATCAAACTCTTTTGATATTTTCGAAGAGTTTGCGACGGATTTTTGACCATTTTCGGCAAAAGATACATAATACACAGTTGTAACACCACTGCGACAATGAAAAAACCCAGAATCTCCACCAAGACTAATACCAAGAACACTTTCGATCCACTATCTGATAAATTTAGTACTCCACAATTAAGTTTATATACAAGTGATGATACATCTTGATAAAGTGAATTTACATACAGTTCATTATATCCTGAGCCTCCATTAAAAAGACGATATGATATGTGGAACGTTAGAAGACATGGTAGTCCTGCGATGAGATGCATTATTCCCATACAAATCAACCAAGTTTTTGATTTGAATATAGAGAATGGTTTGTTTAACGCTGCTCTAAAAACCTGACCAAATCGTTCAATTACGCAAATTTTACCTATATCGAAAGTAAATAGCACAAACAATAGCAGTACCAGATCCACCAACTGTTAGGGTAAATAAAATAAAGGGCATGTTTACAGCAATGAAGCTGTATCCGAAGAATCTGGCAATGCCAAGTATACAGATCCCCGGTGCTGGAAATATGCTTAGTGGGACGTAGATAATCGATAGATTTAAGTCAGTCAAATATGCCCAAACCTAAACGTTTTAAGATTTTCTAGACTTTTTGGATTTTGAAAATTTTTCATCTATCTGAAAACAGCCTTACAGAAATATTTAACAAAAACCACCGATATATGCCCATTTTTTTGTCAGACTTCCATACAATCAAATATATAGCCAATATCATCGACAGTGTATCGATCACAAACACTGCTAAATGCCTCAATCGAACACTGTCCATGTAACCATCATCCACCTTAGCTAGTCCCGTCCGAATCCTGTAATCGAAAAAATTCTCAGCACGCAAGGAACATTGAGGATTCTTCAATTTCTCACAGCCATGGCATCCAATCGACGAAATAACAGGATGGCCTGAATTCCTTCCAACGGGATCCTCGAACGGCATTGGTGTTCTGAAAACTCTTCCATGCTCATCAATTAGATGACCGGGGTTGCAGGTCAAACCATTGCATAAGTTAACTTCATCATTGGTGGCTAAGTACATGGCACAATAATCGCCTAGAATTTGAGTACAAGATATGACAATATGTGTTACCTTCACAGTAAGGTATAACGTTAAACCCCATTGAATTATTCCCATATGGTCTATAGCAATTTCCATCGTTGTTGCATGCGCATAGATCGGGACATTGTTTGTAGCTACTTGATATCCAAAATGCTAGCGTCCACGTAAGATAAGCATCGATTGGTATAGGTTTGGCAGCGGATGCAAAAACGGCCATTGTACCACTAGTACAATTGCATGTGGCTAAAAATATATAAAAGTGCAACGATATTTAGTTATTTTGTGAGATTATTGTATTATTATGTGTTGCTTATTGTTTGTAGCCTAGAGGGGTGGCGATGAATTATTTTGATCTGTGTTGCAAAATCCGGACAATGATCTATCAAAAAGTGGACGTATAATTATCCAAAAGATAATATTATCCTTTTTCTTCCGATAATTATTATCCAAAGGATAATATTATCGTGAATCGCTATTATCTTTGTATTATCTTTTTAACTTTTGCCCAGGTCTAGTAACCATTAAAAAATTTTGTGACACATTTTGTACATAAAGCTCTGTTTTCTTTAAAAAAAGGCGTTTTTAATCAATTTTGTTAAATAAGTTAGCTTTATTAGAGCGTAACAAATAATTTATTTAATTACGCATTGGTTATGCTAGTGCCGTAGCTAAGGGTAACGGGGGCATGTGCTCCGCCCCACAATCCGAAAAATGGAAAATTTATCTAATGGTTCCCCTTTATGTTTTTGCCCAAATTTTTTGAACAAAGTTTTTCACCAAAATTCCTATTTTTTCAATAAAAATGACATTGAACCAATTTTTTACACTAAAGAATGCTATTTTTTTTCATCAAAAAGTGTCAAAATTTCTCCGTGTGTGCTCAAAATGCGATTTTTTACAACTTTATTCATGAAGAGTCGTGCCCCCTCCCCAAACCTGAAAAGGGTATGGCCTTCCCCCCTCTACCTGTTCCCCTTCCAAACCGGAATCCTAGCTACGGCCCTGGGTCATGCCTCATACGAAAAAAAACCAAAAATGTCAATTTGAAACTATAAAATGATAGCAAACATGAAAATTGTTTACTTTTAGTAAATTTTCAGGAAACAATAATGTATTTGACTCTTTTTCCTGCGATTAAAACGAAATACTTCGATATAAGCGCACCTTCCCCCACCCATTTCGATAAAGTGCCCCTCTCTAGGGGGCGCTTATATCGAGATTTGACTATTTTAACTGTACTCAAGGTAGAACAAAATGATTCCCGACCACTTCACCGACCGGACATTTCACCGACCAGGGTTGTCATAATGCTTTTTTTCAGTTACACAGTGTCAGTGAAGGGTCCGGTCAGTGAAGTGTTATGGTCGGCGAAGTGTCTGGACACGGAACAAAATATCCCCCGATTGCATTTCTTACATTACCTTTTGGAAGTTGATTCCAATTTTTACTAGAAAACCTAGAGGAATACAACCATTGATCAATATAAAGACCGATAGATCGATTTGTAAAAGAATTGGGTGTACATTCAAATGAATTCGATCCATGAAATACCCATAATTGGGAGATTAAGACTGTAAACAATATAACTTTCAGGCTCATGGTCTATATGCAAACCCAATCCGCTACCAAGAGAAATACTAAAGATTGAACGCGCAAATTGGTAGCCTAATAAAGGCTTTTCGACTAATTTGATTAGTTGCTGGGTAAACTGAAATAAGTGCCTTCATGATCAAAGTAAACAAATTCGAAAAATTGTTCCTAGGAAGAGTAAAAGAGAGAGATTGCCTCTTAAAGGGGGTGCAAATTAGGGCCCTTTCTCCAAAAAAATTTTTTTTGAAAAATGATCTTCTAGGGGTAAAAATAGTATGAAAAATCGATTGCATACATCCCCATCGCGTGAAAATGCTTCCTTCACCTTGTTTTCGGGAAAATAATACTATTTCTCGCGAAAATAGCACTATTTTTAACGTGAAATAGTGTCATATAACTTTCGTCACGTTCGTGTCAATATACATATTTATTGCAAATCAGGCAACTCAATTAGTCTGAAATTAAATGTTTATTGACACGAAAGTGGCAAAAGTTACGGCGCTTAGATGTAGATTTTTGAAAAGTTTGTTGAGATTTCACTAGATCCTTGTTGTCTATGAAAAAATTATTCATTTGTCTATAACGATACTTTGGTTTCCAACACCTCCATATAGTGTGTTAACAAGTTTATTTATGAAAATTATAAACTTTTCGGAGTTACTACGCTTGGGGGCGCACTTAACAGGAATAAAAATGCCGAAGTAAAAACGTCAAAAAATTTTTTTGAAAATACACTATATAGGGGTAAAAATTGACTAGGAACACGTTGGAACCACAGGGCGAAGAGGTGCCATCTTCCATGGTGGCATCACCCACTGGATGATAGTGGGTGATGCCACCCACTGGGTGATGGGTGATTGCACCCAAAATCACTCGATTGTGCTAAAAAGCTCAGAAAACCCGAGAAAATACAATTTTCTCGGGTTTCCTGAGAAAATACAATTTTCTCGGGTTTCCTGAGAAAATTCACCCACTTATCACCCAGTGGTTGGCATTACCTACTGGGTGAATCACCCACTATCATTTATCACTCACTGGGTGAATCACCCACTATCACCATTCATCACCCAGTGGATGATGGGTGATGCCAATGGGTGGGTGAATTTATGGTGCTATCACCCATTTTTTCGCCCCCTGGCTGGAACTATTATTTTTATGTCAAACTCACTGAAAAGGTTTCCAGTAAGTTTGACTTAAAATAATAGTTCCAACGTGTTCCTCTTCAATTTTTACCCCTATATAGTATTTTTTTAAATTTTTGACGTTTTACTTCGGCATTTTTATTCTTGTTAAGTGCGCCCCCAGGCATAGTAGCTCCAACTTTTCAAAAATGTCTAAACCATTATAGGCCGATAACTAACGTCAAAATTATTCCCACATATATTCACATTTCTTTGATATTGCCGAAATATATTCGAACCCATTTTCCATCCTCCGAACGACAAAAACCCCGTCAAGCTAGCGTCTCCTACGGCATTCCACCATAGCGGCAGATTGGACAGCTCTTCCCAATCTCCAAACACGGCTGCCCAATTCTGCGCATTCGTATATATTCCTATATCTACTGGAGTGGAGTTAGAAGTAGCTTGATAAACGATTTGTAAAATAAACTCTCTATTATAGGTGATATTTGAAGTCCATGAAGCTTTCGAGACGTCGATGTAAAAGGTGGAATAGCCGACTTGAATATGTTCGGTGTCATTGGTATAAGAATTGATCCATGTAACGTTACGGACTGCATTATATATCGAAATCATTTGATCTCTTGGAGAAGAACAAGAGCCAACGACGCATGGAGAAAAATATAGGTAATAGACATCCTCGTTCTGGTAGTTGATTAGATTTTGAATGCCTACATTGTCAACTTGTCCAATGCTTGTATAAATGCGAGGAATGAAATCGGAATAGCCTGAAATTTATAGGGATTCCATGAATAACGAAGTCATGTTCATTTCTGCCGGCATGTTGGCAGTTTTGAACAGGATTCAGGTCCGGATCATTTCTGCCGACCAGGTTTGGGAAATAGAATTATCCGGATCCGGGGAAATTGGATAAATCCAGATTTCCCCGGATTTATCCAGAAAATTCTTTTTTCTCAGAATTACTTGATTTGAAAAGGCGTTTATCATTTTCAAGTCTCGGTGGTGCAGTGACAAAGCAGCGGCTTCGTGGCCACAAGGTCGCGGGTTCGAATCCCGCTTGGAGCCAATTTGGAAGATTCGAACTCGCAACCTTGTGGCCACGAAGCTGCTGCTTTGTCACTGCACCATCGAGGGTTGAAAATGGAGAAACGTCTTGTCAAACCAAGTAATTCAAAAAAAGAATTCCCCCGGGAAATCTCAACCCTGCTGCCGAAAGTTTTGAACCCGACCCGTTCAATCCTGCCGAAGTATCGCAATTTGAATATGATCAAAGTCCGACATGTCGGCATAAATGAACAGAACCCGGTCCCTGTTCGTTTGCCCGCAATTTTGGTTCTGTAAGCTTATATAATTTACCATTTGATTTTAAACAACTAAATTGTGTGGGGGTTATTGCTTGAATTGAATCAACACTATATCGTTGAGCTTTGATAGATACGAAGAATGAAAAAAATATGACAAATAAATACATATTTCAACTATCCACAACACAAACTTATGGAATTTTTATTCGGTTGTTTAAAATCATTGGTACTATCAGATTTCAGAAAAGAGATTTTTAAGGCAATCGGATTATAAATGGAGTCTTATCTATATAAGAACATTTTAAAAACATCAGAGGTAAAAGAACCTGTGAATTTATTCTTTTTTTTTTGAACTAAACACATATTCATCATTTTCATTTAACCATTAGTAGACATTTGAAGTTCAATAAAATAATGAATAAAATTGTCGAAAATCTTCACATATGGATTGTCTTCGAGAATTTCTTGACGTATAGGTTCAACGATGTTCAAATCAAAACTGAGCACATAAACTTTGATTCGAGTAGGTGAACAATTAACAATTAGACTTTATTCAACCTGCCATCAAATTACATATAAACAGGTATGAACCGTCAAGATCGGTCAGAACCGTTAGGACTGGTCAGTACGACCAGGACCGGTCAGTACGATCAGAACCATCAGGACCGGTCAATACGGCCAGGACCGGTCAGTACAATTAGAACCGTCAGGATCGGTCAGAACCGTCAGGACCGGTCCTGATGGTTCCGACCCCAGACGGTTCATACCGGTTCTGACCGTACTGACCGGTCCTGATCGTACTGACGGTTCATACCTGTTCTGACCGGTCCTGACGGTTCTGATCGTACTGACCGGTCCTGGCCGTACTGATCGGTCCTAACGGTTCTGATCGATCCTGACGGTTCTGACCGATCTTGACGGTTCATACCGGTTCTGACCGGTCCTGACGGTTCTCCTGGCAGTACTGACCGGTCCTGACGGTTCATACTGGTTCTGACCGGTCATAACGGTTCATACCGGTTCTAATCGTTCCTGACGGTTCTGACCGTACCAACCGGGGGATCCCTTGGTAAAAATAAAAAAATACAAATATGATATTAAATTTGTTGGTTCTGAGCATATTCATGTTAGTAAGTCGCGACTTACCCATTTAAGTCTAGACTTACTCATGTAAGTTCAGACTTACTCGTGTAAGTCCAGACTTACATGGGTAAGTTTAGACTTACAGTATGAATTTGCAAATTATGCATCCAACATTTTTATTTTATATACTAGTATATTATTTATACTCTAATTAGCCTATTTCGCCAAAAAAAGTTGTAAGTCTAGACTTACTATGTAAGCCCAGACTTGCCGATTTGTAAGTTTTTTGACAGCCCTGAATTTGACTACGTTGTTATTTTTATATTATTGGGCGGTTCCAAAAGTTCGATGACTTAGCTTTTATTTTTTTTGTTTAAAAAATGAATTCCGTAAAATTTTTGGACAACCTATCTTGTGAAAATTTATCATGTATTTATTTTGACAAAAATATTAATTTTGTATATTGTATTTCTGTTTCAAAAATATTAATCTTGCTTGCAAAATTTATTTTGGGCTATCATTTTTAAAATAAATTTTTGATATTTTTATAATAAAATTTAAAAATCATTTGGATAAAAATCGAGATTTTATTAAAGCATTTATAAACAAAAATATAGCCAAAAATCAAGCCTTTAAAGAATCCATAATTTCGCTAGAAAGTCTTCAGCTCATCCAAAAAGCATATAAGTCGCAAATTTGAAATTACTCAATCGAAAAATTCATCTACGATTTTTCATTTTTGGTGACCAAAAACAAGGTGTAAAAAAGTTTTAATTTTGTGGGTTTTATATAGCTGATAGTACTTTATGTTTTTGGCATAATTGATTCTTTCCAAGAATGGATATTGAAACTTTAAGATGAATCATATTTACAATTAGCGAGTGCTTGATTAAAAAATGTAAGCAAAAAATGGTTCTTATCAGTTGTTTTTGCGGCTGCTGACAGCATTGGCTTTTCATATACGTCTTGTGAAAATTACATGTCAGTATTTAGTTTTTATCTAATTTCTTAGCCAGCACATATGTATTTCACAACCTGGGTTTTAGGAAAAAAGTTTAAAGCCGGGTATCATATGGGGGTTTTTGGCTATGGGAACACGAATATGAAGGAATTTTTCGAATTTGACCGTTAGAAGGGCCTGTATTGGATATCTCGAAAATCGCGATTTTAGCGTTTTTGGAGAGGCAAAAAACTTATTTTCAAGGCTCTTTCAACCCATAATGCAGAAAACTTTCTTAAAATTTAGTAAGAAGCGATTCCGTCCGATCTGGCAAGTTAAGCAAAGTTGGGCCCGCCGCCTCGATTCCCGAGGGTGATTTTTGAGAATTTAAAAAAAATTTTTATCGGACCCCTAAATTCGACCTTGTAGAATGTTTTCCTATTTTTAATTACCTTAAAAAAGTTTTCTAGGCCTGGAAATTGACTTTTAAAAATCACTTAATGAAATATTGAATTATGATACTTCTACCATAATTTGTAATCACATTCAATGATATTTTTAATATTTTTAAAAGTCAATTTCCAGGCATAGAAATTTTTTTCAAGGAAAATAAGAATAGGAAAACATTTTATGAGGTCGAATTTAGGGAGCCCGATAAAATTTTTTTTAATTCTCAAAAATCACCCTCGGGGATCGAAGTGGCGGGCCTAACGTTGCATAACTTGTCAGATCGGACGGGATTGCCCCTTACTAACTTTTAGGCGATCCCGTCCGATCTGACAAGTTATGCAACGTTGGGCCCACCACTTCGATCCCTGAGGGTGATTTTTGAGAATTAAAAAAATTTTATCGGGCTCCCTAAAAGAAAGTTTTCTGGATTATGGGTTGAAATGGACTTTAATTCATACTTTTTAGCCTCAACAACCACCAATACCACAACCTACACCAGATCTCGGATATCCAGCAATGAATGGGCCTGAAAATACAGTTCTTAATTCCAAGAGTAAAATTTCGCCTGTGAATCCAGTGTAAGTACAGAATGGCTCAAAACATAGTGCACTTTTTGGACTTGTATTTTGAAAGAGAGAGGGTCTCCCTAATTTTCGGCTTTGAGAGAATGGGTAGGGGAAGGAGACCCCCCCCTTGCCCACCTACGCTCTCATTGGCGTGCCAGAAATCTATAATGGGGGGGGGGAACAAAAATTATAAGGGGATCTGGGGTCCAAAGAACACAGTCTCTGTGGAACACAGAACACTTGGAACACAGAACACAATGTGTTCAGAACACAGGAACACAGAACACTTGTGTTCTGTGTTCCGGAACCCAGAACACAAATGTGTTCTGGGTTTGGAACACTGGAACACATTTTGTGTTCCGGGTTCCAAGTGTTCGGAACACAAAGAACACAATCTTTAAAATTATATTTTTAAAAATATATTCATATAACAAACCGATAGTATCACAAATACAAATAAAAAGTATGAATATTTCAAATTGAATAAACATAGTTTTGAGAAATAAAAAAATAAAATTAGACTTCTTATTAGTGTTGTGCAATTTACGAAAATTATGTAAAATATGCAAAATCAATTCGACTCAGATGGGATTCGAACCCGTGACTATTAGACTCAAATCCGGGGAGCACTACTACTGAGCCAAGTTCACTTAAAAACACTCACGAGTCCATTTTTTTCAAAAAAAATGGGATTTTTTCAAAAAATGTAATTTTCTCGGATTCACATTTTCAAAAATGTTTGAATTTTTCTTGTATGTACTGACCAACAATTTGAATTTTCCTCCGTTGTGAAATGTACGTCGGTGTAAATTGTCTTCCAGTGTAAATTGACCGTGGTTTGAATTCACCTCGAGCCCCCCCCCCCCCCAATATAGGGCTGACATTAACACTCGGACGCCTGACTGAAATTTTGGTGTATATGAGTATTTTCAATCATGCTGATTATGAACAGGGTGTCCATTTACATTTTTCAAAAATAAGGACATCGATCTCAAAAAATAAGATTTTGGGATAAAAAATAAGGACACAACAGAAAATTAATATATCATCTATTTTTCGCAATCTCAAAATTTTTTTATTAGACGACCTTTTTTGGTTGACGATCTTCCAGCGGCTCAAAGTTGGTTTTGGTTGGTCCCCCCTTATGTTTTTTTCAAAAATTTTGGGCTTATCATAAAGGAGGACCCTTATGATTTTTTCAAAAAAAATTTACAAAAACACCTTGGTCTTTCCTTACGATTTTTCGCGCGAAAATTTTTTATTGAAATCCTTGAGGGAAGTCAAAAAATCAGCGCCGCAGGCGAAAATTTTTTGCAAACTGCTTATTTTTAAGCTGAAAATGGTCAGAAAGTGTAAATTTTTGGTGAAAAAATAACAAATTTTGGACATTTTTGATGAAAAATCGTAATGGAGGTCATTAAGATTTTATTAAAAAATTTCAAAATTTTGGACCAAATATAAGGGGAACCCTCATTTTTTCAATTTTTCAAAAAAATTTTCCTTGGTCCCTTTTGTTTTTTCGCGCCGATAGTCGCGAAAAATTTTTTGTTGAAAAAACTTGAGGTAAAGCAAAAACCAGCGCCGCAGGCAAAAAATTTGTTGAGAAATGCTTGTTTTTAAGTTGAAAACGCTCAGAAAATGAAAATTTTTGATGAAAAATTACGATATTTGGTGAAAAACCATAACTAGAGACCATTAGAATTTTTGAAAAATTACTCAAAAAACTTGGAAAAAACATAAAGGGGACCATTAGGAAACTTTTTTTCATTTTTCTCGTTATGAGGGGACCGTCCCCCCCCCCTATGCGTACGTCACTGAGCGTAGTTTAAAAAAACCAGCGCCTCAGGCGAAAATTTTTTGAGAAATGTTTGATTTTAAGCTGAAAATTACGATTTTGAGTGAAAAAATAGCAAATTTTGGGACACTTTTGTTGAAAAAATGGAAAATTTTGGTGAACAATTGTAATGTGGAACCATTAGGATTTTTTATAAAAATTTTGGAAAAAACATAAAGGGGCCATTAAGAAAATTTTTATATTTTTTCCGTTATGGGGGCCCGGGCCCCTCCTCTGCTTATGTCAGTAGCCACAGGCGAAAAATTGTTTGCAAAATGCTTGTTTCTAAGCTGAAAATGCTCAGAAAATTACGATTTTTTGTATGAAAAAATGTTAAATTTGGCACATTTGAGGACGCGACATTTGAGGACGGGACATTTGAGGATGGGACATTTGAGGACGGAACGAAAAAATTGATGTACGACCACGCAGGGATCGTGATCCCTACGTGGTCTTCAGAGTCCGAAATGGGTCTTGGACCTATTTCGGTTACATCCTCAAATGTCCCGCTCTCAAATGACCGTCCTTAAATGTCTCGTCCTCAAATGTCGCGTCCTCAAATGTCTCGTCCTCAAATGTCCCGCTCTCAAATGTCCCGTCTTCAAAAGTCCTGTCCTCAAATGACCGTCCTCAAATAGCCATCCTCAATTTCCCATCTTCAAGTGCCCGTCCTCAACTGTCGCCACGCCTAATTTTTAAGTAAAGTTAAAAACCAAAGTCATAGGCGGAAATTTTTGAAAAATGCTAGTCTTTAAGCTAAAAATGATCAGAAAATGAAAAATTCTGTTGAAAAAAATGAAAAATTTAGACAATTTTGGTGAAAAATTGTAATGGTGGTTGGGTTCTTAAAATTGATCCTAAAGTTTCTAATTTAAGCGAAAATTAAGTAATTTATGCGCCGTGCACTACACACAAAACATTTGGTGTTCACGATTTTGGTGTTCATCGCTAATATGTCAGAATGAACACCAATTTGGTGTTCATTGGAAGAATTTCGAACTCATCAAAGAGAAAAAACTTATGTAAAATACCCTTTTTGCTTAGAATAAAACATTGACATTGACGTCAAGTCAATTGATCTGAATTTCTGATTCGGATTTAAATCCGAATTCGGTTTCAGAATTTGGATTCTGATTCCAAATTCGGAATCAGAATTCAGATTTTGATTCAGAATCAGGATTCAGAATCCGAACTCTGAATCAGGGTTCTGATCCGAATTCTGAATCAGAAACCGGATTCTGAGTTCAGAATCCGAATTCAGAACCTATAGGTGGAATCAAATTTTATCTCGCTATTAATCAGAATCCGAATAATCCTGATTCAGAATCCTATTAACACCAAAACGAACACCAATTTGGTGTCAGAATGAACACCAATTTGGTGTTCACAATGAACACCAATTTGGTGTTCACAATGAACAC
>JAQGBS010002575.1:0-12914 GCA_034698545.1 Acrobeloides obliquus | reverse complement strand
GTAATTCATCAACTAACTAAAGAAGAGAGCCAAGTAGCAACATCGCAGTTCTGTTATTTTTCAGATCTTTTATGCTAATTTTGTGCCTGTTTATATAGTTGGCCAAAATGTTTACCATTTTTATTTATAACAATATATTTATAATTTTTTTTAATATGAGTCGTGATATGTACAATAAAAAAAGTTTATATTGTTAAATGTTTACAGTATAACCATTTACAGAGTGTATAAAAAACCAGAATTTGTGCGATCTTTTCATTTTTTCGACCCAAAAATTTTTTCAAAGATCCTAAAATAACCCCCCCCTAAATACGCTACTCTCCTGGATACGCACAGTAGGGGGGTCACCAAAATTTTTTTGCTCAAAACCCCACCGGGAATCGATTCCTCGCATAAAAAATACCCTATGCAAAAATTTTCATGCATTTTGGATGAATAAAAAGTGGTGGCCTTCGGGGATCGAACCCCCCGTCCGTCAGAGTAAAAAGCGAGAAAGTTACCACTTCACTATGGATCTCAACTTTTGAGACTGAGATCCAACCCTACCTTCAACATTAAATGAGCTATGTTTGTTTGTTTGTCTGATCTAACTTTGTCACCGTAAATCTAATTTCACCTAGGCCTTTACCAATCGATAGGGTGCGATGAGAGAAAAAATGACACCAAGATCATGGGTGTACCCCTCAAGGAAAATTTTTTATCCCATTAACATGTTTTACATTAGATTCATAATGGAAGCTTAAGAACAGGCTTGATTCAAGTTACTTTTAAATACGAGCGCCGATAGGCTCTCGGTCCCAGGTTTTATAATTAAGTGTTTAATTAATCATACTATAAAAATTTTTTTGCATAAAATAAAAAGTAATAAAATGCTTGGCATAAAAAATGATTGATTTTTGCCAAGCAGCTTGAGCTAGTCGTCCCGTGTCTCACAAAGTAAGAAAACTCTTCTGGTCCAAACAGTATTAACATCTGCAATCGCAGCTGATTCAGTACTAACTTATCCTACAGATTCTACTATCTTTTTTTAAAAGATATTCAGTGGTTTGTTTGTGTTTTCGTTCTTCAGCTAAATTAAGTGGAGTCTTGCCATCAATGTCTGTAGCATTAACATCAGCGCCATGTTCCACCAACCATTCGACGACATCCCATTCATTCACTTGAGCTGCACAGTGCAATACCGTTCTGCCATACGATTTGGAGAACTTTTTGAAAATCCAAATTTTTTACCTCTTACTGAAAAAATCGAATTTTCAAAAAATTTTCTTTTTTGAGTTTTTTACGTTTTTCGTTTTCTCCCTGGTCTCAGGATGAAACTTAAAAAATGATCAAAAATGGCTTTATTTTTACAAAAGTTATGAGCAAATTTTAGCGTTACGAAATTTTGGGACCCATTGTATTTTCACGCAGATTATTGAAAATTAACGTAGGTAGTAAATTTTGAAATATCAAAATCAAAACTTTTGATTTTGAACAAAAATTTTTGAGGAAATCAAAATTTTTTTCAAAATTTTCGATTGCTTTTGCCGATTTCTAATTTTAAGCCAATTCGATTACTTAGAAAGAACGCAAATAGTCTTCGTATAGATACATCAATGCAATGCATAGAATATTTTTTGAATGATTAGGTTAGGTAGTATTACATCCAACTTTCATAATAATCAAAAATCGTTCACTCGATCGAAGTATAAGCAATTATGCAAATTTTGGAGTAAAAACGTATAAAAATTTCAAAGATTGGACTATAAAAATTTTTCTAGCAGGGAAATCGTTAAACCATATTTTACAAAGTTATAGCTCATGATCTCAGGAATCCAACGGCATCTCGATCATCTCTCTCGCTTTATAATGACCGAGATATAAGCATTTGAACGTGACTACCCAAAAATGGGCATTTCTGGGTACATAAAATGCATGCCAAGGTTGGCCATCTAGAGACCACTCATTTTTATAATCTTGAATATGCCTTATTATATGAGAAAACTTTTGTCGAAAACAGAAAAGTGTGAAATGGCTTTTTGAGGGAGAAATCTCAAAATATCTACTTTTTTTACTCACCCTGTAATTTTGAGCAGTCAGCCATAAAACTTACTCAGTTGCATGGCTAACGATTTGGACCAAACAGTGGAAAACGTGATTTTTAAACAGTTTCAAAAATCACCCAGGATCGTCGAAAAAACCATTGTTTCAAACAATGTCAAAAAACTTTTAATTTTAGGGGTCTTATATCTCAATTTGAGACTGAGATCCAACCCTACTTAAAATAGGCTTTTGTTTGTTTGTCTGATCTAGCTTTGTCACCGTAAATCCAATTTCGTCACGGTCTATACCAATCGATTAGGTTCGTTGAAAGAAAAAAATGACACCAAGATCATGGGTGTACTCCGCAAGGAAATTTTTTTAGCCCATTAACATGTTTTACATTAGATTCATAAAGGAAGCTTAAAACAGAACATTTAAAAAAAGGTAATATGTATTCTTTTTTGTCTCCGATTTCGATTCGACCCTTTCCTGTGGTCAAAATCGAAAAATTCTTTCAGATTCGAGTTCCCCATGTCGAAAAACCCCGGGTGCAAAAAATCAGACGATTTGGAGAACTCGTTGAAAATAAGTAATATGTATTACTTTTGGACACGGGTCATATGGCTCAAAATTCATATTGCTCAAGTTTTCACATGGCTCACATTTCAATAGCTCAACATTCATTCGGCTCAAATTTGAGCCAAATGAATTTTGAGCTATATGAATTTTGAGCTACGCAAATATTTTTTTGGCACTAATATTCTGGATTCGGATTCTGATTCTAAATCCGGATTCCGATCCTGAATTCGGATTCAGAATCTGAATCCGAATTTTGAATCGAATTCAAGATGGACTTAAATCTAAGGCCCCGTTCCAACTTTTCATCGTTGTTAGACCATTCTTCGTACTGCATTTGGGTTCTGAAAAACAAAAATGCCCACGGGCATATGTTACTAAGCACTAACTAATAATACACTACGGAACATAATTATAGCGCCACTCTGATTTTCTGGAGTACCGGGCTGTAGAGCACTAAAGAACAAATGAGAACCTTATGTAACAATTGCCCGCGGTCGAAAATTCTACCAAAATGCCAACGATTTTGATGATCGACCACTGAGCTGTATTTTAAGAGGATAAACAAATTTTTCCAACAATTTCTATTTTTTGGACTCGAAACCTAACTTTTTTCCTCGAAACATAATTCTCAACCGAAACTTTTATCTACCTAATCTGAAACTTTCGACCAAATTTCTGAAACTTTTGGACAAATTTCTAAAATATTTGGATACTTGATCTGAAACTGTTGCCCCCTTAGTATATAACAGCAAAAGGTTCACCTGTAAAAGTTCCTATTGAAATAGCATAATTAAGACAGTGTTTAAAATCATCAAGACTGGAATGAAGCCTTCTGCATTAGGATTGGCGGGAACGGAAAATTTTCATCGGGAACGGGAAAGCAAGAATCGGGAAACGGGAAATTGCTTCGGGAAGGAAATTTCCCGAAATCGGGAAATTTTTTTCGGGAAACGGGAAAAATCGGGAAAATTTTAAAATTGAAAAAATGTCATATTTTTTCAAAAATTTTGGGCAAAAAAGGGGGCCAACTTAATTTTTCTGTATTTAAAAATGTTCAGAAATCATCAACAACCAATCTTTATCAAAAAGAATTTTTTCACATACATGTAGGAAAATTAAAAAATTATGTTCAAAATAAAGGCATTAACCTATTTTTTTACATATAATTCACTTTTAAACATTTATTGAACAATTACCGTATTCTCTCTAATAGAAGCACCCCTCTAATTGAAGCACCCCCTGACGGAGGGATTGAAAAATAGAAGCACCGGTGCTTCTATTAGAGAGAATACGGTAACTGAACAGAGACATAGCCACAGGGAGAGGCGGTGGGGGTGAGTGTCCTTCCCAGTTCTTGAAAAAATTAAAATTTTTCCTAAGAGTCCCCTCTTATGTTATGCCCAAAATTTTCCATTTTTTAACCAAAAATGTCCAAATTTTCCACTTTTTCTTCAAAATTCATCATTTTTTTTGACAAAAATCGGTATTTTGTGAGCATTTTCAACTTAAAAAGAAGCATTTTTCAAAAAAAATTTCTTGATAAAAACATGGGGGGGGGGACCCTTATGATTTTTATCAGATTTTTTATATGGCGCGAAAAAAGTAGGGAGATCAAGGTGATTTTTTTTTAAATTTTCGAAAAATCGAAAAAAATCATAAGGATCCCCCTTATGTTTTTCCCAAAATTTTCGAAAAAAACAAGGAAGAATCAAGGCAAAATTTCGAAAATTTCCTGGTAGGGCTTCCTCTCATAAATTTCTGGATACGTCACTGCCTGTGGCTCTGGTTTTTTTACTTCCATCAAGGATTTCAATAAAAAAATTTCGCTCCTATCGGCGCGAAAACGCATAAGAGAGGGGAGCGACCAAGGTGATTTAGAAAATTTTTTCAAAAAATCGAAAAAAACAAGGATCCCCCTTATGTTTTTGCCCAAAATTATTTTCAAAAATTATATGGTCTTCCATTATGATTTCTCATCAAAAATGATCAAATTTTCACTAAAAATATCCCAAAATTTTCATTTTTTTCACCAAAAATCACCATTTTCTCATCAAAAATTTTCATGTTCTAAGCGTTTTCAGTGTAAAAACGAACATTTCTCAAATAATTTTTTGCCTGCGGCGGCACTAGAGCTTTTGGCAACGAGCATTTGGCAACGAGCTTTTGGCAACGATTGTTTGGTTTTAACGTAAACTTGGCTCAGTGATAGTGCTCCCGGATTCGGTCTAATGGTCTTGGGTTCGAATCCAACCTGAGTCGATTTGATTTTACCTTAGCGTTGCCAAAAGCTCTAGTACCCCTGCGGCGCTGGTTTATGCTTACCTGAAGGATTTCAACAAAAAAATTTAAATGATTCAATTAATCTTGTCTGCATCAATGAAAAGTTAAACATTGAAACGATTAATCGAAGATTATAAATTTCAGCATTTTCTATTTTCGCCCAAAAAATTTTTCCCGAAATCGGGAAATTTTCTTTCGGGAAACGGGAAATTGCATCGGGAATTCCGATATTGCAAAAATAGCCATTTTCGGGAAAAAAATCGTCGGGAATTCCCGATTCGGGAAACGGGAAAAATTTTCCCGCCAACCCTATTCTGCATTGAAAGCATTCCATTTTGGTACGTGGGATATAGAAATAACAAAACTAAACAAAAAGTGGAGTTGTAAAATTCAGAATTTATTGGGTTTTTTTATTGGGTTGTTTATTGGGTTTTTATGGTCCAAAGTCGCGAAAAATTTTTTCTAGAAACGTACTTTCTGGGGGTAAATTTATGCGGGGAACGCGAATTTGACGTTATTTTCCCTTTGAAATGCATGAAAAAATGAGTTTTGAGGTTTTTTAGAAATGGTTATTAATTAACTTCAAGATTTTAAATTAGATGACCTTTATGAGAAATTGAACCTTCCGACGACGAATTTAAAGAGTTTCTCGTTTCGATAGGACTCTTAAATGGATCCAAGGATTGCCCAAGATGTCATCAGCCTATTGCTCTGGAGCATGGGAACCATAATAACGATGATCGGCAAAAACGTGACAAATCAACTTTTTTCGCCCTTTTATAGTGTCTCTGAGATTCGAATAATTATTACGGCTGTTACACCGGTAATAGCCAGGTTGGCAATTGCCCACGTGTGTTTCCACAAATGTTCCGTCCGCAAATGTTCTGTCCTCAAATGTCTCATCCGCAAAAGTCCCGTCCGCAAGTTTCACACCACCGCAATTACATTGTTATAACACATACATAGCCATAGTTAAAATTTATTGCTGACTTCAGAATTTGTCCCCCTTGAAACACATGTATTACGACGGCTAGCGTTGCCTGAATCGTCAATAAATCGTGTTTATTGACACGATTGGCAGGATAGTAGGTCCGATCGTGTCAATGAAACAGGGCCCGAAAAGTTAGATCCTAGCAACCACACCCAAAAGCACCCAATGGGTGCGGCACTCAAATTTGATCAAAAGCACTAATTGGTGTGTGCTAACACCCATGGGTGCTGGGTGCTAGCACTCAGATCCCATATTTTTAAAATTGCATTTAATTGATTGATTCAAAAAATAACAAAAATTGTTGTAAAAAATAAAAATTAGGGGGATACCCCAAAAAATTGAAAAATATGTGAATTTCAAAAATGTCTCTAAACCCGAAAATTGTTTGCACTCGGGGTTTTCGGCAATGGGGAACACGATAACAATATAATTTTTCATAAAAATTAGGGGGTTACCTCCTAAAAATTTAATTTTTTTTAAATTTTTGTAAAAATTAAGGGGTTACCACTTAAAAGTTCAAATTTTTTTCGTAAGTTAAATTTGTTCAAATATCCAATTTTTTTCAAAAATTAAAAATTAGGGGGTAACAAATTAATTTTTTAATTTTTACAAAAATTTAATAAAAAATTGAATATTTAAAAAAAATTTGAATTTGTAGGGCGTAACCCCTTAATTTTTAATTTTTACAAAATTTAAAAAAATTGAATATTTAAAAAAAATTGTATTTTTAAAAAAAATTTAATTTTTGAAAAAATTGAATTTTTAGGGCGTAACCCCTAGTTTTTAATTTTTATACAAATTTAAAAAAATATCACCATCGTGTTCTCCATACCCAGAACTCCCGAGTACAAAAAATTAACCGGTTTGGAGACATTTTTGAACTATTTTTTAACTTTTAGGGGTAACCTTCTAATTTTTATAAAAATTTTTGTAAAAAAGTAATAGAGTCATCGTGTTTCCCATAGCCGAAACCCCCCCCCCCCCACTCATATAAAAAATTAGCCGGTTTGAAAACATTGCTGAAATTCACATATTTTTTAATTTTTAGGGATAATCCCCCCATTAACATCAATTTTGGTGTTAATTCAGCGAATTAACACCAAAATTCAGCGAATTAACACCACTTTTTCGTGTTGATCCGCTTAACACCAAAACAATTAACACCAATCGTTTTGTGTGCAGCGTAGACTCTAATTCGTACGTTGGTTCCTTTCTTGTAGGCCAGAAAGCGGAAACCCCTGAAGTGCACCCCAAAAATCTGGGCCCCAAAAAATCAAAAACTTTTTCCGACACCTAGTATTTTTAAAGGCAAAATTTTAAAAGAATTTTCCGCAATTTTCGTCAACCGTATATTGATTGATCAATCGAAATTTTGAAAAATTATGATAATGGTCCAAGATGCATTTTGACGCTTCGGGGATGCGCTGAATCGATTTCTCGCATAAAATAACACTTATAAAGATGATTTTAGAAGAAAAATCCAAACTTGTCATATTTTCGCTTCAATACAAAAAACAAATTTCCCTGAATCAAAGAAGCATTTTCAAGCTTCGGGAATGCGCGCAATCGATTCTCCGCCTAGAAAAACCTAAGAATCGACGGTTTTCTCATAAACATCCGAAAATGTTTGATTTTCGCTTCAATACACCGATTCCTTCCCTGAATCAGGGTCAAGGAAGTGTTTTCAAGGTTCGGGAATGCGCGCAATCGATTCTCCGCATGAAATTACCCCCAGAAATATAATTTTGAGGGAGAAATTTCAAAATTTTTCGATTTTCGCTTCAATACACACATCTATTTCCCTGAATCAGGGTCAAGGAAGCATTTTCACGCTTCGGGAATGCGCGCAATCGATTTTTCGCATAAAATTACCTCTAGAAATGTCATTTTTTTGAAAAATGTCGAAAAAATTTTTTTCGTCGGAGATCCTGTCGCAAAAGTCAGTCCCCCTTTAACCTCCTCTCCCATGATTGGGGTTACATCCGCAGGTAAGGGTACCCCCTTAAGTCAAAAATTGAAAATTCCTTCGGATTTGTTTCCCATTTGCGAAAACCCCCTAGTGCAAAAAAGTTAGCCGATTTAGCGACATTTTTGAAAATTTGTATTTTTTTACTTATTTTTACTTATCTGAGGGTACCCATCTGGTTTGTGTATCAGAGGAAGGGTGTCACTAAGTCGGTTTGTGGTCACATCGTGAAAAAAAAATTTTTCAACAATCTTTGCGAAAATGACTTTTTTATGGTTAAAAATAAGCGAAAAATTCCACGCATTCACGAAGAATAAAAACGTACTCCTGATCTGGTTTCAGGTATCTGGGTCTCTCGATACACCCGCAAAAACCCACTGTCCATGAAAAAATGGATTTCTTTTCTTTCAAAGAACCAATTAGGGGTAATCTTATGTTGAGAATTGAAAGCAATCGTTTTTGAAATGGAAAAATATTTTCTTGACTAAAATTTATCCAAATTTGACTTTGATTTTTTGTATTATTTTTTCTTCATTTTCTTGTTGAACTTTGGCGATTTTTATTTTTATAGTCTTAGTTTTAAAATGTCTGAAGGTGAAGAAGTTATGTTAGAAAGTGAAGAAGAAATGAATGTAGAAGAAGAAAGGGAAAATGAAGAAGAGGTATAAAAAAATCGCGATGATGCCTAAGTTCTTAATTGTGGAAACTTCTCAATTGATAAAGCTGCTTCAGCGATGCTCGGAATGTGGCAAACTACCCAGAAAATTTAGAACCGGAAAAACTAGAACCATAAAATAGAATAGAAGCGGTACAAATTTGAATTTCACGTATCAACTGACTAAAGAATTTATTTTATCAACATGACAGCAACTCTGAGATGTACATGTATAAATAAAGTTATAAGAAGGGTAACCCAGAGCATTATACCATGAAAAGAGATTGGCTGAATTGAGTGGAGAACGCCGAGTTATCGATGTCTATCAATGTTTATCAACAGCTAAAGGCGATATCATGACTAAAGAAAAGAAAGGTCTCGTTGACCATGCATGGAAAAGAATGCTTGTAAAAGAAGCGAAAGCAAAGCCCAGGAGAACCTATGGATTTAGAAGCAGAAGACCTATATGAAGAAATAGATATAGTTGCAGACCGATTAGGAGAAATATTATATTTTAGTGAAATCGAAGAGGAAGATGATGAAGAATAAATGTTGTGATTTTTGAAAATAAATGCTATATATTTGAATTAGTTTCATCAAGATGTAGGATAGTGGGGGGAGGGGTATCAAGAGATCCGGCTACCCGAAACGGGTCAAAAGGACGTTCTCATTCTTCGGGAATGCGTGAAATCGATTTTTTACTTATTTTAGCCATAAAAAAGACATTTTCACAAAGATTTCTGATGCCAATGCGCTTCATTATCAATTGATTTTTTCAACTTTTTGCACAGCTACAAAATTTGACATCTGTTCTTCGAAGTTTTTAAGGGTCATGTCTCGAAAATTCGAACTTTTTAAAGATACCGCGGCACTAAAGTTCAGAATATGTATATTGAATCCAAAATAAACACATTTAAGCATTTGAAATGATTTTGCAACATTAAATTATGCCCATTCTGACTCCTATGTATGTTGGGCATATTTAACAATTTTATACCCTTTAGTAATTTCAAGCATATCTTTTGATGGTTAAATTCATTTTTGATAATCTTGATGTTTTTAAAAAGCTGAGAACGCAGTCTATAACTTTTATATTGGATGTATAGAGTCTTGTTGTAGAAAGAATTGTCAAAAAATTTAGTGCTCAAAAAAGATCTTGTCCGCAAAAAATTACATTTTGTGCTAAAAAAATATTTTGTGCACAAAACCCTTTTTGGGCCACTCTGTATTTCCTTATAAATATTAATAAGAAATAAATTTAGGACTCTAAGAAAAGAATTCAAGGAATATTATAAAAAATTTTATAACAAGATCCTTAACAAAGGAACAACAACACCGGTAATCGTCTTGTTGAAAACTTTAAAAAAATAATATATGGCTGTATTCTTGATTATTTTGATCCCATTTATTGTTTGATAAATTTGTTTAAATTATTGTTTTTGCATTTCTTCGGTCGGCCAGGGCATAAGGGTGGGTGAGATCATAGAAAAATAGGGGGTGGTAACCTCCCACCCTGATACAGCCGCACAAGGTCCGAAAAATGGAAATGTACCGCATGCGTAAGCGGTGAGAAGCATCACTTCAGGCATGCGGTTCATTGTTAAGATTATGATTTTTCACCAAAAATGACCAAAATTTCCTTTTTTTAACCAAAAATTTCAATTTGTTCAATAAAAACGTTCATTTTAACAAAAATTGTAATTTTCTGAGCTTTTTCAGCTTAAAAACAAGCATTTCTCAAAACAATTTTTGCCTGTGGTGATGTTTTTTTCTTATATGTATATGGATTTTAACAACAAACAAATTCGCGCGCGGAGCGCGTCGACCAAAAAAAAGATCGTTCAACGTACCGCATCCTCTCTGAACCGACCACTCCCTTAAATTTCTATGGGTGAGATAGAAGATTAAGGTAACGAGATCGGGACTGAGACCTTTGAGATCGAGTCTATGATTCGAGATCGTAAGATTTGTGAGAGAAGTCTGCTTACACCACTGATTACAATGCATTGTTTGAAATTGCCAATGATTAATAAAACCAATAATTTGTTGTATATGTCATTTTTTTAATGTATACAAATTTTAAATTTTTTACTGAAGTTGTCTCAAATTATGCCCCTGTAATCTAAAAAACCGTTTCGAAAGATATTGTCTGGAAGCCGAGATATCTTCAAAAATGTGCTGTAAAGAACCCCATGGATCACCCTGTATATTTTAAAATAATTTCATTTTTTCAATAAAATTTAATTTCGAGTATAAAGACCAAGAGTTTGGTCTTCCGATCTCAATGCCACATCAAAAACGACGTGCCATTGAGATTAAATCATTACAAACCCCGGATTAGAATCTTATCACTCAGACAAAGTAAGTAATACCCTTATACAGATGGCTTAAAATATCAAAAAGACTCTAGCCATATGACGTTTTAAGTAGGTCATCAAACATTTTAAAGTATTTAGGTCTTTTACGATAATGACATGACATCGGGATCCACTTATGTTGAATGCGATGCTGACGAAAGCAAGAAATGTAGCGATGGAAATTTGCTAGATTTATCTATAAGTGATCATTTACACTATTTTAATAAGGATGTTTCGGGATATGGAGCTTGTGGGTGTACATGTTAGCTTTGTCTATGAAATTCATCTTTCGCCAAATCAATAAACATTCATAAAAACGTGTTTATCCGAACAGAAAATTATCAAAATGACACAAACACTTTTTTGAAAAAAAGTTAGACTCAACACAAAATTTTATGATGTGTTTTGTTCAAAAAATGACTATATTTTCTGCTAGACAAGGATGCGGCCTTCGTATAACAATGTATTTATTCTTTTCAATTCAATAAATCCTGACCATTAACGTAACAATGTCAAATACAGTAGGTTGGAACTATCATTGATTTGAGGGTTTCTCGTCATCCAATCGGTCATTTTCGATGCAGTTTTTTGAGGAGAAATCTCATACGATTCTGCTACAGATTGTATAAAATATATTAAAAATTTGCATTTTCTGATATGCGATATTTTTCAGTTTGACGGTTTTAAAGCAATTTTTCTCCGTCTTCCCAATGGCCAGAAGACCTGGTGGATCCCTCGGGATCGAAAATCGAATTTTCATAACGTATCGTTATAGTTGTCGAGATAATCGCGTTTGAAGTTGGCGATTTTTGAGTTGCGATTTTGAATAAGACTTTCTCGCAATTCAGTTTTTGCAAAAATTGGCCGTTTTAGGGATCAAAATCACCAGGATATCTTGCTTGAAGGGGAGGCAATAAAAACAAAAGTTCATTGTACAGTAATTTTTAGGTCGAAAATAAACCAAAATAAGCCTTGAATGACTTTTAAAAGATTCGTAGAATGAGTTGATCAAAAAGTTTTTTATACAGATTATTAATTTAATGCATGAAGAATATTTTAAAAATAAAATTTAAAATTCGCAATATCATCAAACCGTTGTATTTGAGCTTCAATGACTGATGCAAATATGCATCAGTGGCCACGAACCGGTGATTTACCACACAAAATTTACAAATTAGGGTTGCTAAGTAATTATTTAGCCTTGTGTACAAAATTTCCTTTCATTTATAACAAAAGATTTTGCAAAAGATTTCCCTAATTTGTAAATTTTGTGCAGTCTTTTCAGCGCTATAGACATATAAGAAAATTTTTTATGCCTTTTTCACATTTTCTCTCAGGTTTTCGCTATAATAAATTTTCAATTACGTTTTTATTGTGAAAATACCACTGGTTATAAAAATGTAATTCAAACTAGCCAGAAAAACCTCCCTAACGGATTGTTTTTAAGAGGAGATGTCTCGAGAAAATAGCAAATGGTATTTTCAGCATGACTCTTGATGGCTAAATCCAATTTCCATAATCTTGGTGCCATTGAAAAATTGAAAACGCGAGCTACAACTTTTATATTGAGTGTGTGTAATAGAAAAAGTGATTAAAAATTAGACTTTTCGCAAAAACCCGGATCCCCCGGGTTTTTGCGAGGGGTCAAAAGTTCAAAGAAATGGCTTTATCCAAAAAATTTGTTCCGACGTATTTCTTCGGTTTGTTCTAAAAATTACCTACAATACCCCTACTTTTTTTTATGCTTGATCCAGGAATTCCCGAAGTGTGAAAATGCTTCCTTGACTCTGATTCAGGGAAATAGATGTGTGTATTGAAGCGAAAATCGAAAATTTGGAAATTTCTCCCTCAAAATCATATTTCTGGGGGTAATTTCATGCTGGGAATCAATTGCGCGGATTCTCGAATCTAAAAATTACTCGATGTTACAATCGAAAAATGTTATAAGAAAAAATATTTACCATTTTTTATACGAGAAAGTACTATATTAACACGTCCAGGGTCGATTCAAAGTTTTTTAGCAAATGAAAGATGGATTGTTACTGATATGAAATAAACAAAAGA
>JAQGBS010002574.1:0-12915 GCA_034698545.1 Acrobeloides obliquus | reverse complement strand
ATTATCTCGAAAACTACAACGATTCAGAACATGCCGTAAAAACAAAAAATGCTCCATTTTTCATGATCTTTCCGAATTTATCATTTTTTCATATGGTTGTAAATTACTGGACTGGTCCTTTAATAATGTATTAATTTGAAACATTTAGTAGTACTTGGGATTGTAATATGTGTATCTAGACCTCGATCGCCACCTCCACCAAATGAAAGACCTCGGTATTCATGTTGACATTTACCGACATCATCAGTGCAAAAACCCGCCTGAATAAAAATTTTTCAATGTCTTTGATTATAGAACAGAGACCGAAAATGGGCCCGAGTTCCATGACTTTAAGGATCCAAATGAGTTCCGGGCATACATTAACAAGGAGGGAGATATCGGGCCCCTCAATGCGACATGGGTCCTATAAATCGGTCCTCGTACGAGATATATGAGGGGGTATCATACCCCCTGTTAATATATGGTTTCGGGTATTATGGGGCACGATGCACCAAAATGCCGCAAGGTGGTGACAAGGCTCAAAAGCAAAAAATTCGCCAATCGACTCAGCTCGTCGAGCGCTTTAAAACGAGTACCATATCATGAGGTTTTAGGGGTTTAACCCATGACCGAGTGGCTAACACGCGGGGGTCCTTCATTCTATGTCCTTGTCCAGGATCCAGAGACCTAATGTGTCATGGATCCAAGTTGGGTCCCAAGATTCATATGTCCAGGACCCACTGGGTCCTAGTGGGTCCACTGCGTCCAGGGTCATAAAGAAATGGGTCTCTTTCAGTCTTTGTTATAGAACAAAAAGATTACTGTAAGAGAGTCGCCCATAGCCATAACTAAATTTATATCTGCCGGTCTTACTGCATGTGCACTAGTTGGTTTACTGGGACTAGGAGCCATCACCGAAGGATCACATGAATATCCAGGCGCTCCCAGATCTGCATGACTAAAATATAAAACATTTTCCTTGGAAGCATTAAGAAAGCTGCCTACGAATATGGGAACACAGAAAAACTTAAAAGTAGATATGAAAATAAGAACATGCTATAGAAGAAATTCGAATGCTTCTTTATGAGCACAATGTATGGTTTATATATATTTTCGATACCAATTTACATTATTTATGATCAACTCATTAAGCCATAAAAAACAGGGTGAGTAAAAAATCGGATTTTTGCGATTTTTCAACAACAAAATTTTTTAAAATTTTTTTCAAAATAGTCCTATGGAAAGTTTATTATGCAAGGGAATCGATTGCGCGCATTGAAAATTATTGAAAACGCTTCCCTGACCCTGAATCAGCCCAAAAAAATTTTTAAAATAAAAAAATCCGGTTTTTTGGACTGATTCAGGATCAGGAAAGCGTTTTAGAGAATTTTCAATGCGCACAATCGATTTCTCGCATAGACCCCCCCCCTTGGGTTATTTAGAAAAAATTTTTAAAAAATTTTTATTGAAAAAGCCCGAGAAATCGCAAAAAATATGGTTTTTTTACTTACCCTGTATGAATTATTACCTTGTATGAATTAATTTAAGGAATTCTTTTAATTAAGCAAAACTACATGCTGTTCATGTGATTTTGTTTATAATTAACTGATAATAAAATAAAGAACACCCAAAATTCGAGATCGAAGCCACGGCGCAACAAAGAGTTTGGCATAAAAATTTAATCTCTTTTTTATAAAATTTTTTTTACAATCGGGTATTTCACAGGACCACCCTGTATATATATAATTTAGGGTACCTTTATAATTATGTGAAGCAGTGTATAATGTCTAGCTTTCGCCTCAATACATTTTTTCTGAATCGATGTGTAAAGAAGTGTTTCGGATGTATAGATTTTAGGGGCTCATTTTAAAATATTTTGATAAAAATACGTTTGTGGAGTTTCGTCATAATCTATAACTTTGCTATAAAAACTCAAAAAGTGACGAACGAAAGTTATCTTGAGGGAAACTTTTGTGGAAGAAAAAAAGAAATGCCTATAAGTTTCACAATCAAGATATATTGTATAAATTTATTTCTTTGTGTCTATTTATACTTACAAGGGAATCTCCAGATGTGTCACAACAGGACTTTTTTTTGCTTCACAGGAAAAAGTTGCCTATCGCATATTTTTAATCTATGCCTATGATTAATCGAAATCATGCTCATAGGTCCTGAAACTCAATATTATGTAGTATTGAGTTTCAGGACCTATGACCATGATTTTGGTTAATCATAGACTAAAAATATGCTATAGGTAACTTTTTCCTGTGAAGCAATCCTGTTGTGACACACCTGGAGGTTCCCTTGTTAGAAGGTGTTAAAATAGGCGGATATCGGGGTGACTAAAAACCGCACTTTTGCGATTTTTCGAGCATGTTTTCACCAAAATTTATTTCAAAGTGATCCTATGGGGTTTTTTTCTAAAATCGAGAAATCGATTGCGAGTATTTAAAAATTTGTGCCATAAAACGCCGTAACTCTGGTCTGCTGCTATCTACAGTAATATAGGAAATGGGGATGAGGGTGCGTTCAAGCATGTTGAAAAAGTTGTAAACAGTTATTGAAAAGTTGTCGAAAAGTTGTTGGACAGTTATTGAAAAGTTTTGACAACTTTTCAACAACTTTTTCAACATGCTTGAACGCACCCTGACGAAACATCCCTATTTTCCGTAAATAAATAAAAATTACTTGCTAGGCAGCAATTGTTTGTTTTTAGCAGTCATGATATCTGTACCTAATGAGATTTTACTAGATGTCCTTCAATTTATTGAAGGCATTAAAATTCGAAAATTAAAAGAGCTATCGTACCGATGGAAATTTATAATTGAGCAGCATCAAGATTTTCTACCTTTTCAAAGACTCTATGGGCTTTCTGAAGAACTAAGCACTTTTATTTTACATGAAAATTATCTGGAGCCATATGAAACTTATAATTTTGAACATTATCGCAATTGTTGCTTTAGCCGACTACAGTTAACATTTGATGAAGATTTCGAAAACAAGTTTAAGGTATACTAGTTACCCCCTCTATGTACCTCTTAAATCAAAAGTGAAAATTACCACTGGCATCATGTTCCCTATGTCGAACCGGCGCCGGACGATTTGCGTCCGGGCTTTTGTAATTTTTGCGGTTCTTTATTTGCGTTTGTGACATTTGCGGCAGGACATATGCGGTTGTGTCTTTTGTAGTTGTGAAATTTGCGGCCCAAGATCGAATTTCTTTAGATTAGTGGTCTTGCCATAATTTATATATATTCGGAAAATTCATGAAAATGGAGCATTTTTTGTTTTTACAGTAAACTCTGAATCGTTATCGTTGCCGAGATAATCGCGTTTGAAGTTGGCGATTTTTGGAATTGGTTTTGAATTTGAATTTCCCGCAAATTGAAAATCAGGGTCTTGGCGGGAAAGTCAAATTCAAAATCGCAACTCAAAAATTGCCAACTTCAAATGCGATTATCTCGACGACAATAACGATTCAGAATTTACTGTAAAAACAAAAAATGTTTCATTTTTCATGATTTTTCCGAATATATATCAATTATGGCAAAATTCGCTAATCTAAAGAATTTTCAATTTTGAGCCGCAAATGTCACAGCCGCATATTTCACAACTGCAAAAGACACAACCGCATATGTCCGGCCGCAAATGTCACAAACGCAAAAGCCAAAATGCAAATCATCCGTCGAACCCCCGAGTACAAAAATCAGCCAATTTGGAGAACTTTTTTGAAAATCGAATTTTTTCAATTTTTAGGGGGTAACCCAATTTTTTGGTTCCCTGCACCCCTCCCCCCTATCTACTAACGGACACAGGAATAGTCTTTTTATATGTATGATCTCACAAAAGGCTGCGTTAGTTTCTTCTATATTATTTAGATAATAAAGAAGTTGGCAACTATTAATGGAGGAAAAGTCTCTAGCTTATCCTTATTATTGAAATTAAAACATCCGCGAACAAGTTTAATATATCCGGCTTTAATGAAACTATTACATTTTTCTGCGGCGGCTCTGATTTTACATGAAGATGTGATGGCATTAACAATTAAAACTCCTCAACACCTACACCTGTGCGAAACAAAGAACATCGAATTGCTTCAAGATGGAGTACCTTTACGCACATGTGGAAATGTTTCGACTGATGAACTTGTTAATTTTATTATGGATCAAGACTCTTTTGTGAATCGATTTAGGTTAAATATTTCGTGGCATATTGGTGTTCATAGAGATTTGCTTGCAAAACTTCTCAAGGTATAATTTTCTACAAAATTTTTATTGCGATTCGAACTCTCGACCTATAAACTGCAAAAATGTCACACTCTACCAATCGGCCATGCGATTCTGTTGAGTTCTGCCTGTACAATATGGTACTAATTTTACTCGTCTCGTTGAGCCAGCTCTAATGCAGTGACGTTACAGAGGGGGAGCCGGGGCGTGGGCCCCCCATAACAAAAAAAAAAATGAAAATTTTTTCCTAGTCTCCCTTATATTTTCCCCAACTTTTTTTCAAAATTCTAATGCTCTCCAATTATGATTTTTAACCAAAAATCGTCATTTTTCATCAAAAATTTAATTTTTCTGTGCGTTTTCAGCTTAAAAACAAGTATTTCTCAAAAAATTTTTGCCTGTGGCGCTGGTTTTTGCTTTACCTCAAGTTTTTTCCAACAAAATACTTTCGCGCCTAACAAGGGGGGCCAAGGTGATTTTTGAAAACTTTTTGAAAAATCGAAAAAATCATAAGGATCCCCCCTTATGTTTTTCCCCAAACATTTGGAAAATTTTCGAAAAAACATAAGGGGGGATCAAGGCAAATTTTTGAAAATTTCTGAGTAGGGCCCCCATAAAAAATTTCTGGATACGTCACTGCTCTAATGGCATTATTCTTTTTTTAAATTTCGAGTTAGCGCAAATTTTTGGCAAAAATGACATAAGAAAAAGCGAACTTTCGGGAGTCTATGCCTATGGTTTTGTGCATATACTTTTTTTATAGACTTTTGAACAAATTAAATATCCAGAAAAGATAGTTCAACACTTTTCTATAATCAATATGACTAATGAAGCCCTTATCTTACGAGGTGAAGATATCATTAGCCATGTATTAAACAATACTCGCTATGGTCTATATAGTATAGGAACGATAGAAGCTGGAGTAAGTGGGCCAAATTGCATGATAATAGATAGTAATCGCAGACATGTATGGCACAGGTATGAAAAAAGAAGAAGCGATAATTGGAAGCTTAGAATATGCCATTCTACGTTTGTCAAATTTTTCCATTTTTGTATTAAGAAAGAATAAAATTGCAATTCAAATTTCAATGTTTAATTCAATAAATATTAAAACATTACTCAACCTTCAAAAATGAATTTGTTATGAAAATTTATTGTCATTAAAAAATATTAAACAATGAAAGCACAAAGACCATTCAAGTATTACGTTTTTTATTAAAAAATATTTTTTGTGGGGGAAGTGGTTGGAGTTTGATGATAGCCAAAAATATATACTTGATTACCAAGAGGAAAGGAGTAGGAAAAATCAAAAATTGGATTTTTGGATTACGTACTATTGAATATCGCCAAAGTCACAAACTTCAAGATTACAATTTTATTAAAGGGTGAGCCAAAAAACTGTACTTTTTGCGTTTTTGCGAAAAATTAAAAAACTTTTTTTCAAAAATCGCATAAAAATACCCCTTTATAGGTGAATTTGTAAATTTTTCACCAAAAAACACAAAAGTACGGTTTTTTGGCTCATCCTGTAATCAAAAATTAAATTTGAGAAATTAGTTCCTAATCATAGGAGCAAAAATGAATGAGAGGTCTACTCGATTGTAGTCGTTATGTTCCAAATACGTTTCCACTACTCGCTTGAATTCGTCATAAATAGTCTTCATTTTGGCGTAATTTGATCGAGATTTGAGATATGCTAAAAAGTTGTTTCAATTTTAAAAATAGTGCTATATATTTTTCCTCCATGTCAAAGATATTCCTGATTTTGAAAATTTTTGAAAAAAAATGCCCTTTTTCAATGTACATATTCTAAATACATACTTTCGATTTCATGAGTGCACTCCTTTTTCATGGCTTCTTCTAAATCGAAAATTTTCTTGAAGAAACATTGTTGATCGAATAATTTTCGGCCGGAATACTAAAAAATATTAAAATATAAGGTATTTGTCTTAAATGTTGAACTTAAAATTTCGATTTATGGACCGCACCCAAATTTTTTTCAAAAATGTCATCTTATGGACAATTTTATGTGTAGAATTAAAAAATCAAACTTTTAAAATGTGAAAAGCTTTCTTGAATTAAATAATGATTTTAATTAAGATCCAATGTGATCATGATGTTCTATTGTATTATTTTATTTTCCAATCAGTATACGATGTGTAAAATGTTCACTATACTATGTTTTGACGATTTATGGTTTTATGTTGTTCATTGTTTATTTCAATGTGCTCCTAATAAATTTAAATGATTTTGCCTATGCTTGGAACATTTGTAATTTTGACTATGACTCATAATGAAGCACTTATATTATATTCTACCTTAAGGCGGTCTAAAATGAAAAAAATGGACCTTGAAAATAAAAAATGCGAGATTTTAAAAACGGTTAACGCCATTCGATTTAGCTCATCTGGACAAGTAAAACTAATACCATATTGTACACAGAAGCGACAAAATTCCATGGCCGAGTGTTAGTGTGACAAATTTGCAGTCATAGATAAGGGTTCAAACTTGGCAAGAGGTTAAAGTTTTTAAATTCCATGAAAAATTTTGCGTATGCCTATTTTTGGTCGTAGATTATTTTCCTGTTATTATTATTTCATATATAGAGGCTATATAATATTTATGGTGCTGATTCAATCCCCACCATCGGCCATACGTTTTTTGAACCAGCGCCATACATAAGAAACCTAGTATATAGGCAATAATAATAACAGGAAACTGATCTACAGCCAAAAATAGGATAAGCAAAAATTTTCATGGAAATGGGAAAACTTTAATTTCGGGCCGAGATCAAATCTTCGACCTATAAACTGCAACTTTAGGCAAAAATCACTATGCTTAGAATTAGTTAGAGTGTGTGGTTTTTGAATTCTACGCATAAAATTATTCATAAAAATGGCATTTTGAAAAACTGAAAAATTTTGGGTGTCGTTCCCTAAAACAAAATAGTACCATTTTTGCTTTGGAATCATTTTTAAACTAACAAAAAAATACTATTTATAAAATTTATTTTCATTATTTTTGGGCCAAAAGCTATTAAGATAACCTAACATAACGTCTGTCAACAATAGAAGTATTTCACCCACCTCTTTTCGCATAATACCGTTATTACACTTGTTACATATACATCCAAAAGGAGTCCAATTTCTCGAAGGAAATTCTCTCGAATATTGGCAAGTTATATCATCACATGTATATGGAGACTAAAAATTGGCCATTAAAAATATTAGTAAAGAAAAAACTCGATAAGAGAATAGAACAATTTTTTGTTAGGGGTATATCGTTAGCGAAAGCGTAATTATGGGGATGGAACTAGGGAAACATTCCTCATCCAAAACTAAAAAATTTCCGGGAAAAATGGAAATTATCCCAAAATGTTCCCCCCCCCCAAACCTGAATTTTTCAAAACTTCCTCCTTCAAATATGGGCCAAAATTACGGCGTTGGCTAGCGATATATCATTTTGGCAAATTTTTGTTTAGAAAGTATTTATCTTTCTATTTCAAAGTTCAAGTTACCTGTAAATATTGTTTAATATGCCCTCTCAAAGAATCATCTAGACAATTTTGCAAATAGGCTTCATGATCAAAAATATCAGAGTTGCATTTCGGACAAGCTTCTAGTGAAAATTTCGTTTCAAGTTTCTAAAATGTAACAAATGTAGACGTTAACGCTAAAGTTGGGAAACCGAATCAAAACTGTTTGAAAAGCCAAAATCGAAATAAAAAACAGAAAAAATCGATGATTTTTCTTTAAAAATGATCAAACTTTCTCTTAAAATGTCTAGAATTTTAATTTTTAACCAACTAGCATCACTTTTTCAAAAAATGTCTTTTCTGAGCATTTTCAGCTTAAAATAACAAATTTTAAAAAAATCGTGAAAATTTTAAGAAACCAAAGAGTTTTAAACCAGTTTAAAAAAGCCGAAACCGAAGGTTAAAAAAAGATGAAAATGAACGATTTTTATCGGCTTTCCCTATTCTAGTTAACGCAATACTAGAAAAAATGATTAAAGAAAGAAAATGATGATTTTCTCAAAATTTTCCCCCAAATATGAACAAAAGTTTCACGTGTTTTTCAAGCGGCAACAAGTTTCAAGCTTGGCTTTATAAAGTATTTTTACATTTTTAATCATATCGTTTTTCCAAAAAAATAGGCGAAATAGCTATAAAAATTTTTCCCTTAGGGAACCAAGGGGTCAAAAAAATCGAATTTTCAAGTTTTCAAAATCGGCAGATTTGTTATACTCGGACTTTTCGACGCCGGGAACTCGAATTTGATTTGGAAAGAGTTAAATTAAACAAAGGGAAGACAAAACAATTGAGTTTCGACTCTTGTTTCATTTATCATCAGTACAAATTTAACAATTTCAACATTTTTTCATTATTTTTTAATTTCTTTTGCAAGTCCGATTGGGCTGATTAATAGATATAAAAACACATACATCGCCCATAAATGCACTCCTAACAATAATCAACTGTTTACAACTAGCCACAGGACATTCAAAACAGAATCCTTCACAAGCGTTAAAATCTTGTTTTAAATATGCTTCAATATTTTCCTCTTCAACTTGTTCATCAACTGCTCTTTCAACTAAACGCTTGCGATAACCAGAGGGATCCAATCCTAATGCTTGAGCAACTCGAACAGCATCCATTTCTTCAATCGGTTCACAAAGTCGAGAAACCACTGGGTGAACTTGATGAGCTAAGTAATAATGGATATCTAAAAAAAGTTCTTTAATTTATTTTAAGAACAAATCTCACCAATTGTAAGCTTATCGTTTGTTTCTATTTCTGAACGATGATAAGCTCGTTGAGTTGCTGGATTATTGGTGCCATCCTACAAATGAAACAATAAAATGTAGCAAGGTACCAAATTACCTCGCAAATAATATATTTGACAACATCGTCTTTCTTGAATTTAAATTTCTGGCTTTCATTCAACCTGAGGGCAACATTTACATGAGGTTGAGCCTTGACGTCTTTGTAATCTTGAGGATTTCTAGTCAATTGCTATAAATTAAAACATTTTAATTCAGGCACTAGGACAACTGACAACGAAATAACAAATTTTATTAGTGGGCAATTGCCAATAGACGATTTCTTCAATTTCCAGTAGTCAAAATCAAAAATTTCTTTTAGATTCGAGTTCCCCGTGTATAAAAATCCCCCTAATATAAAAATTCAAACATTTGATAAAAATTTTAGTTTAAAAAAAGGTTTTTACCCTTTGAATCAAGGATAAAAACTAGAAATTTTCAACACAAAAATCCAAATTGATTAAATTTTTGTACGCGGAGGCTTTTCGACAAGGGGAACTCAAAACTGAACGAGTTTTGTTTATTTTAAAATAGGAAAGTGGAGAAAGTTGTTGGTTAACAATTATCCATAGCTAATTGTCCGCTGTTTCGATGCCAATTGTCCTAATGACTTAATTCATAATTTTTTAACCTTACTTTAAGAATTTCAAATTTTTCAATAGTAATTTTGCCCTCTTGAAGCTCTTCTTTGAGTAAAGTCAATTCTCTATGAATTTCTTCTAGAAGCTCGTCACGACCCAATGAAGATAATATAAGATTGACCACTCGCCTTAAAAATATTATTAAAAAACAAAAAGTATTATTATAGAGTGGGCAAAAATTTATGAGACAATTTTTAAAGTATAAATCCTGGTCTTGTATTTTAGAGACGATTTACACAGAATAAAAATTTTTAAGTTATCCGTAAATTTTTGCGTCAATCCCGTGACTTTTGCCTCTGATCCGGCTCGTGAGAGAGCTGAATTTAGGTTGAAATGCTCAGAAAATATTGTAAAATCCATACTCTCCAATATCTTTAGCAAGCTCCGACCAATCACGCCGAACTATATCAAGACCTTTCATTTCTTGAGTAGTCTCCTTTTCGTTCTGAAGATTTATAACCAACGCCGCGTATTTCTTCTTTTTCAATAACAACAAGCGTTTAAAAATTCCATCAATATCTAATTCAAGCAATCGATAGCATTGATTCACCATTTTCTTAATCTATAAAACAATTTTATTTAAGATTGGGAGTCGTTAATCCAAAGTAGCACCAAATAATGTAATAAGCATAAAAAGTAGCCCCTTTATTACTATCTACATAATATGCTTACCTCATGACCAACTTTCTTTGCGTGAGCCAAATCGGTTGAACATGTGTCCACCATAATTGAATCAGTATCACCATACACAACAGAAAAGCCATTCTTTTCAACTAATTCTTTGGTATGAGTCAAGATCTAAAAAAGGAAAAAATTTTGAGCCAATATAAATATTTGATTTACAAGGCACTAGGCAATATGGCACCGGAAAACTGATACCGATAGATTTTCTCCACTTACCTGTAGTCAAAATCAAAAAATTCCTTTGGATTCGAGTTCCTATGTCGAAATATGAATACAAAAATTCATTCAATTTGAAAGGAATTTTAAAAATTCGAGTTTTTTACCCCCTTTGTACCATGTGATAGAGACCGGACAGGAGCGGGCCTCGCTCGAGGATCACGGTCCCAATTTTTTTGGACCGATCAAACTTTTTTCATAAAATGTCAGGATTTTAAGAGGCAATATCTCGAAAGTTCGAAGTCCTCGCGGCACTAGGCAAACTAAGTATAAAATATAAAAATTGGTTCCAAAAGTTTGTACATGAAGTGGTGTGCAACCTTAAAAAATGAATATTTTTGCCTCTAGGCAATTTGAGTATTCCCGAGATTTTTAATAAAAAAATTTCAAAAAAATCCCCAGTCCTTTTTTTAAAAACCGAGAACCGGGTTTCTCTTTTCTTAGAGCCACTTTCCAATAACGATAGTTAGAAAACAAAAAATTAGCCTACCTCTCTTCCCTTCGATGTAATCATAGCTGCCAAAGCTTTCGCATAAAAACGAGATGCTGAAAATCCAAGACAACCATACATACTATTCGCAGTTAGTTTCAAGCCTATTTGACGAATATCATACTAAATTTTGACATCAAATAAAATCAACAACAAAAACTACCTGAATGTATTGTTCCGAATTGGGTTTGCATTCTTTCATCAATTTTTTAACTTCACGACGTCTTTGCACAAGAGTTCGGATTTCGCGGGGAAGAATTCCTTCAGGAGTGCTAGCATCAGGAAATTTCGGTAAATCTGCTTCGTCCTAAAATTATAAATAAAAGTCAATCACCTAGAATTTTGAGTTCAATACAAATTTCAATAAGAAATCCAAATGTCATTAAACATTCTGATTTATTAAAAAAATGGATCTAGTCCGGCATAGGGAGCCTATTATAAAAATGTTTCAAAATTAACCAATAAGATAATTTTATGCGTAGAATACGAAAATGTGATTTATCAATTATAAAAACGCTTCCGTACACCAAATCCGGTGTGTAAAAATTTTTTCAAACACCGGATTTAAAATTACCCCTATTGGTTAATTTGAAAAATATTTAGGGCGGAATGCCTCTGACAAACTAGCTCAAAAAAATATTTCCATATCAAAACACCTACCATATCCATATTTTGTTCGATAGTAGTAAAACACACGTTGTACTCCTGAATAATGCTTGGATACAAACTGTTAAAATCCAATAAGATAATATAAGTTTCATATAGTCCTAAAATTCACAAAATACAATGACAAAATAAGCCTAATTTCAGTGCTGAGTCAGTGGTGCCAATTGGGACCCCACTCCCCCCCCCCCGAGAAGCAAAAGTCAAAAATCGGAACACCCCAGCAGAGCGGGAGGGGGGGGGGAATTTTTGGTAAAAAATATTTAAAAAATGACTAAAAATGGCAATTTTTCGACAAAAATAGAATTTTTTATTGCAAAAATAGGGATTTTTGGCCAAAAATATGTATTTCTGGTTAAAAATTGGCAATTTTTGATTTAAAAAATGGTCACAAATTTAAATTTTGTAGGATTATAGAAAGACATTCCGTGCAAAATTTTAAATTTTTGGTCTTATAGACTGACCTCCGCGCAGTGACCCAAATTTTGGCCTCCTGGTTCAGCAATGCCTACCTTTTTTCGGTTCCAATACCAAACCACCGGTGTATTGAGCCTTTTTCGAAGTTGCTTTAGTTTCTTCATCTTCTTTCTCATTTTCAACAATCTTGGATTTTTTGTCTAAACGATATTAATAAATAAAAATCAGTCATGAAATACCTTTTCCACCATGCAGATGCTTATCCGGTGCAACATAGCCATTTTTATAGAAAGCATGGAGTAAAAGATATTCATTTCGCTCAGCGCGACCACCCATTAATGTTCGAGACTTAAAAAATCAAAAATCTTTATTAACATATTAATAAATTATAAATCAATTAACAGCTCTAGGGTGTCAACAAAACCTTCTCTTTGGAAATTTACATTGACAATCTGGAGCTCGTCTACTTCGGGGGGGGGCCAACCACTTGATTTTTTTTCAAAAAATTTTTTTCGATTTTCTTCTAAACATCGACTTTTTAGGGTAATTTCTAGGCGACAAATCGATTGCGCGCATTTTCGGAGCATGAAAAATTAAGCTTAACCCTGAAAATAGGGTAGAACTGCGTTTCAACGCAAAATTTTTTTTTCCGATTTTCTTCTAAAACCCTGATTTTCAGGGTCAAACTTAATTTTTCATGTTCCGAAAATGCGCGCAATCGATTTTTCGCCTAGAAATTACCCTAAAAAGTCAATTTTTAGAAGAAAATCGGAAAAAA
>JAQGBS010002573.1:0-12916 GCA_034698545.1 Acrobeloides obliquus | reverse complement strand
CAATTTGAACATTGTTTTGGGTTATTGAAACGAAAACATGAATCAGAATTTTCGTTTCAATAACCCAAAACAATTTCAAATTGGATAATTTTGACGTAATTTTATTCGTCTAATAGAGTTATAAAAAATTGCTACAATGTTCATTTTATGAAAATTTAAAAAATCGATTAAAAATTTTAAAAAGTTTGTGTATTACAACGAGAACATGCACGCAAATTCAAAATGTCAAACGCAATTTTCTCGAAAACTACAACAATTCAGAACATGCCGTATAAATAAACAATGCTCCATTTTTCATGAACTTTCCGAATATCAACAAAATGGCAACTTTTTCCCACTGTTTTTTAGGGTGCGTTCAAGCATGTTGAAAAAGTTGTTGAAAAATTGTTGGAAAGTCGTTAAAAAGTTATTGGAAAGTTGTTGATAGTTGTTAAAAAGTCGAAAAAAGTTGTTGAAAAGTTGTCAAAACTTTTCAACATCTTTTTTCGACTTTTCAATAACTTTTCAACAACTTTTTGACAACTTTTCAATAACTTTATACAACTTTTTAATGACTTTTCAACAATTTTTCAACAACTTTTTCAACATGCTTGAACGCACCCTTAAGAGTATCTACTCGTTTTGTTGATGAACAAATTTCGTCTATAGACATAAATAATAAGAGCAGAGTTGGATTGTATTGTTTGTGTCAAAGAATAAATGAATGTTGAGTTCATGTCTATTTTTGATGAGAAAAAAACTGCCCTCAAGGCAATTTTGTAATCATTAATTCAATCAATAAGATTTTCATCATAGCAATTTTTTATGTTTCGTAAAATCTTTATCAATAAAAAACAATATAAGCATCAAAGTGAATGCTAAATTTAGCAATCATAGCCAAGTGGATAGCCTCATAGACTTTGAGTTTGAAGATCCGGGTTCAATTCAGCTCGGAGCCAAAACTTTTTTGCATCGTCTAAAATGGATGAAAATTGTTTGTCTAGGGTTAATTTTATGCAAAAAATACGATGGTGATATTATTTTTTCATGAAAATTTTTGTAAAAAATAGAAAACGATTTTGGAAAACTTTATTTTTGGGTCCAGGTTCAGAGCAAAAAATGCTAGATTTGTAAGGCTATATCAGATTAGCTCGAAAATGATCCGAATATTTTCGTCATTGTTTATAACGGTAAAACAAACTCATTTTGGACAAAAAGAATTAAGTTAACATAGGCCTTGGGTGGCTTGAAACACCAAAAACATCAAAAATGGCAGTTTTACAGGAATAGAATGGCCATAACTCAGTCAAATTGCTACCAAACAGTAAACCCTGTATACCAAAATTTTCCTGGGAATCTGGGCTAGAAATTTTTCAATAACTGTCCTTAACAAAAATCCCTATAACAGAGTCAAAATGGCCCAGTTTTGTCAAAACCCGGTCAAAAATCTGAGTTTTTTTCAAAGATTGGCTCATAACTTTTTATTGAAGCGAAAACTTTCTATAGATGTCTATATAAAATTTATAGCGCTAATCTCGAAATGGAATCCTATCGTTGGCTATGTTTGTGTGTGATATGTTTACCCCATATGTTACGATTTGTTGTCATTTAAACACTTTTTCCAAAGAATGATAAATGTCTCACGTGTGATTGTATCAGTTCAATTCGAACAAATTCCATCCGATTTTATCTGACACTTAACGAATAAAAACAATGACCTAAAAAATGATCCCGCAAAAACTGTGCCAAGCGGACTTGTCATCTTGAATATTCTTCGTCTACGAAGAAATCGGTAGACACTTTTCATATCAAAACCAGACGTAAAGGATTTTCACACTTTTATGACTCTAGCCTTTTTTGACATTTAAAAAAAATCATTTGATGTTCGAGATCGAAAATTTTAAATATTTTTTTCGAAATTTTTTGTAGTTAAGTAAAATCGATGATGCTCTTTCAGAATATAACAAAACATTTTAAAAAATTCTAAGGTCATGTTTTCCTATGTTGAAATGTTGTAAGTAAAAATTTGTATACTTAGAGATTTCGGTTTTTTTATGTCTTATATACACGGAAATGCAGAACACTCTCATCTATCGTTTAAAACAACCACATTGGAAAATTCATTGTCCTTGTCGAAAGATATTTCAATTTGACTAAAGTATCCGATCTCCAAATTTTTTAAATTATAGGAATGGACCTGAAATTACTGAGTTTTTTATTTTTGCTAGCGATAGAATTAAAATTAAGCTATAGCCAGTATAGTCAACGGAGAGATGGTAGAGAAGTGCAACGTTTGTTAGGTGAAATTAGAAGAGAGACTTATAGGAAATTGGGTATTTCTTTTGATAAGAATGTAAGTTCGAATTCAAAATAATATTATTTCGGTCCTATAGTCTAGCGGTTAGGACTCCGGACTCTGAATCCGGCGGCGGGAGTTCGAATCTCCCTAGGACCTATTCCTTTTTGCATTTTAAATATTTTTTGTATTTTTATTCAAAACTAAACAAAATTTATCTGAAATATAAGTATTAAAAATTTGGTGAACAATTTGTTTCAAAATTTTTTAAATTTATTATTTAAAGGACCAGTCTGGTCGAAAAAAGTTTGCAAACTTTATACATATTCAGAAAGTTGATGAAAAATGGAGCATTTTTTGTTTTTACGGCTTATTCTGAATCGTTGTAGTTTTCGAGATCACTGCGTTTGAAATTATAAGCAAAATTAAAAATCCGCGTTTTATCATGAGCTTTGCTCAGTGGTAGTGCTCCCAACTGCGGGCCCAATAGTACAGGGTTTGAGCTTCACCTACGTCGAATTAATTTTGAAGCTGATTTAATGGATACTTATAGCATTTTTTGAAATTGTGTACATGTTTTCGTTGTAATACACAAGCTTTTTTGAATTTTATGCGGAAAAATTGATTTTTGTATCAATTTGTAAAATTTTTATAAAATGAACATTGTAGCTATGTTTTTTTATAGCTAAATGAGTCGAACAAAATTATCCAATTTGAACATTGTTTTGAGTTATTGAAACGAAAACATAAATTAGAGAAAATCAATTCGACATAGATGGGATTCGAACCCTGTACTATTGAACTCGGAGTTGGGAGCACTATCACTGAGCCAAGCTCACAATAAAACGCAGATTTTTAATTTTTCTTATAATTTCAACGCAATTATCTCAAAAACTACAACGATTCAGAATATGCCGTAAAAACAAAAAATGCTCCATTTTTCATGAACTTTCCGAATATCAACAAAAATGGCAATTTTTTTCTACCGGATTGATCCTTTAAGACCATCTTGTAATGTTAACGTAGGAGAATTACTTTTACTTTTTATGAAATTTGAATTTTTAGAAAAATGAAAAATCATAAAAATTTAGTATTTAACTACAGAACGTCAACAACTAAGAGCTAATCAAGTCGACGATGGTACCGAGGCCTTTGTAAATCGAAATTTTTCACAGCAGCTTTTTGAAAACGATATTGTTTTAACTTCACCACAAGCAAGATCGATTTTGAATGAAATTAAACGATGTATATTTTTTTAAATATGCAAATTTTGACGTTTTCTAGCACTTCCACTGCGATCTCGCTCAAAGACGAAGGGTCTCAAAAAGCGAATAAGTCGTCAAATTCATCCCGATCCAACTTTATTCTGGCAGTATAAATGGATTCCTTATAGATTTTCTTACAACAATTGTAGGGAATATATTTTTAAAATTTACTTTTTTTGAAATATAGCATATTGGCAAGAAAATGTTCGAGCTGGTATTAGACATGTTGAACAGCAAACTTGTTTCAGATTTATTGAAAATGGTTCAGGGAGAGATTATTTGAGATTTGATCGGGCAAGAGGTTGTTTTTCGAGTATTGGAAGAACCGGTGGTGGTCAAATAGTTTCAATTGGACCTGGATGTGATCATGTATATCTTTTGGGAGCTACTACACAATAGGGTAGGGGCCACCCACCTGGAAATTAAAAAAAACTTTCCTGATTCATGGAAGACATATTGTGTTTTGAAGCGAAAAGTCGCAAAAATGCGATTTTTGCCTAAAAACGACCCCTTTGGGAGTAAAATATGCGGGAATCCGAATTTGACACTTATAAAATTTCTCGGATTCAAGAAAAGCTGTATATCGACGCGAAAATTCGAAAAAATCATTTGTTAATTGGATTAAATCATTGGTTAACTTATAATATTGGCAAAAAATCACATTTTTGCGATTTTTCGCTTCAATACACAATATGCTTTCCCTGAATCAGGGGAGCGTTTTTTGCTGATTCTCATGACGATCCGTCGTTTTTACGCTTTAAAAATGTCAAATTTGGATTCCCCCGCATGTTTTTACCCTTATAGAGGTCATTTCCGAAAAAAATTTTCACGACCCCTATTGTGTATTAGCACCATCTTTTGTATTAATGCTTGAAAAATTTTTGACTTTTCACATTTTCCATCAAAGAAGGAAATTGAAAATCGAAAATTTGAACAGATATATTTTTTTTTCAAAAAGTGCAAATATTGGCTCTTGATCAAGGCCAAAAATTTCAACCCGGATCTTAAATTTTTGATGTATGAAAATGTGTTTTGTTCGAAAATAGAATATACTTGATTTTTAGCTTGGAATTGTTGCACATGAAATTGGACATGCGTTAGGGTAATTTGTACTGGTTTGATTTAAGTATATTCCGTTTTTCGCTAAAAGTGTGGTCCCATAGCCTAGTGGCTACGGAGTCAGGCTATCAATATGTAGATGTGGGTTCGACTCTCGCCTGGAGTTAATTCTTTTTTCCAGTGATCAAAAATTTGCCTAGGGGTATTTTTATGCGAAAAACACGAATCTGCTGTTATTTTTTTATAAAAAAATTGTATAAAAAGTAGAAAAATTAATTTTTGACCAATTTGAGAAAACTTAATTTTTCTACTTTTTACAAAATTTTTCATGAAAAAATAACAATAGATTCGTGTTTCTGGCATAAAAAGACCCCTAGGCAAAATATTTTTATCAGTTTTCAACACTAAAAAAAGAATTGACTCTGAGCGAGATCGAACCCGCACCTTCATCTGTACAGTCTGGCTCCTTAGCCACTAGGCTATGGTCAGCAGATTTCTTAAGATTCAGATTAAAACTTCTAATTTTTCGTTAAAAAATTGAAATTTTTTGATTAGGAACTTAAATCATACTTGTAATCTATGAATTTTTACAAATTAGACTCTGTTTCATGACTAGGTTGGCTGCATGGCTTAATGGCTAGGACGCTGGCCATTTATGTTATTGACATAGATTCGATCTCACGCCTAAAAGTCATTTTTTATTTTGTTGTCAAAAGTTATAAAAATTTTTACATATCCACATTTTTATGCGGTGAATACGATGACGCTATTATTTTTTCGTGAAAATTTTTGGAAAAATTAAAAAATTTTTTAATAGCACCATCGTGTTCTCGCACAAAAACGTGGATATGTAAAAATTTTTATGACTTTTGACAACAAAATAAAAATATGACTTTTGGGCGCGGGATCGAACCTGTACCCTATGAGTTAATGCAGAGCGCTTTAGCCACTCAGCCATGGGTAATGGCCCACAAAACCCCATGATATGGTACTCGTTTTGAAGCGCTCGGCTAGCTGAGTCGGAATAAAATTTTTACAGTATCAAAAAGCATCCAAATATAGTCCATTTTCGCCCATAATATCAAAAAAAGTTCGCATGCGATGGCCAAGTGAATAAGGAAGTTGTCGTCCGATCTGGCAAGTTAAGCAACGTTGGGCCCGCAGGTTCGATTCCCGGTGGGTAAAACTTTTGATTTTTTAAAGGGCTGTCCAGATATTATGTTATCAATTTTTCGGACTTTTATACCCTCTCCCCCCAACGTTATCAAAAAAGCACTAGTGTTATCAACTTTTTGTGGAAAGGACTGATCCCCCCACATGATAACATAATATCTTGATGACCCTAAAAATGTTTATTATTTTATAAAGCAAAAAGTTTTTCTCCCTAAAATCAAAATTTTTACTTAACGGAGATTGAACTTGCGGACCCAATGTTTCTTAACTTGCCAGATCGAACGGTCCACATGGCCATCGTATGCAGACTTTTTTGGTATTATGGTCAGAAACCGAATACCATTTTTATAGGTTGTGGCACGAACAATCTAGAACCGATCGTGATAGGTATGTTACCATAAATTTCGACAATATTCAAAAAGTAAAACAATTTCTTCAAAATTGCCCAAAAATATATAAAATTTAGGGAATGGAATATAATTTTTACAAAAGAACACCAGAGACTAGTTCAAATCTGGGAATATCGGTAAGAGAAGCTACTACACTTTTAGGTAGGGGCTATCCATGTGAAAAAATTCTCAAACATTTCTTAAAAAATGCTTTTCTGGAAATGACATCTCTAGTGGTAAAAACATGCAAGGGAATTCAGATTCAACATTTTCGAAGCGAAAAAACGCTTCCCTGATTCAGGGAAGGCATGTAATTAAAGAGAAAAGTAGCAAAATGCGATTTAAGTGTAGTTCCTAAATTTTCACTTCTTTGAAAAGTTTTTTAGTATGACCTTGGCTCTTTGATGCATTATGGTCCGACGGATTTTACCAAAAGTTATGATAGGTATAAAAATTACATAAAACATTTTAGAAAAAATATAACGTCTTTCATGACTACGAAAAATATCTTTATGAAAAATTTATGAAAAATATCTACAAAAAATAAGCTTTACGAAAAATATCGTCTACTTGGTGAAGTGGATAAGGAAGTCGCCCGTCCGATTTTGCAAGTTAAGTAACGTTGGACCCCATCAGGTTCGATCCCATTAGGGCAAAAATTTTGATCTACAAAAAAACTTTTCTTACAAACAATGGAGCAAAAATTTTTTGCTTCATTGTTTGTAAGAAAAGTTTTTTGTAGATCAAACTTTTTGCGGATCGAACTTGCGGGCCAACATTGCTTAACTTGCAAGATCGGATGGGCAGCTTCCTTATCCACTTCACCAATTAGACAATATTGTTCGTAAAGCTAGCCATGAAAAAAGTTATAGTTATACCATAACATCAAATGATCCAAGATATCAACGAACAATCGGCAATAGAATGGGTCTCTCTTTCAAAGATTCCAAAATGATCAATACAAGATATTGTTCAAGTATGGAGTCGTAAAAAAATGGAATTTTGCAATGTTTCACGATTTTGATAAAAAATTTCAAGATGTCCAATTTTCTCAAAATAACTCTATATGGGGTTTCAACTAGAGAAATCTATTGCATGCATTTCCGAACCTTAAAGGAACAGTCCAGTGGGGAAAAAATTGCCATTTTTGATATTCAGAAAGTTCATGAAAAATGGAGCATTTTTTGTTTTTACGGCATGTTCTAAATCGTTGTAGTTTTCGAGATAATTGTGTTTAAAATTTTGAATTTGTTACAAGCTCTTTGTTGTAATACACAAACTTGTTTGAATTTTTTCTGTAGGCAAAGGTATCAAAAAACAGGCTTTTAACACTAGTGGGGCCCTTTTTGAAGATATGTTGCCTCCTTTTCTAACAATAAGTCTAACATCCCTACCCAATAGGGTTATTTTCGTGAAATTTTTGAAAAAATTGAAATTTTGAAAAAATTTCAAAAATCCAGTTTTTTACTTTTTTTATACGAATTTTATGTGACAAAAAATAAATTTATAGATATTTGTAAAACAAAGTTAGCATGCCAAAATGGTGGGTACACTGACCCCAATAATTGCAAGAAATGTCGTTGTCCCGATGGCTTTGGTGGAACTTTTTGTGATCAAGTACCAGTTGGAAGTATGTAAAAAAATTTTTTTTATTACTATTTTTTTCGTAGATGTTCCTTCATGTGGTGGCTTGGAATTGGACGCCGGCGTTGATTGGCAATCTATACAAAGTCCTAATCTTACATCTAATATGAGATGTTATTGGAGGATTCGGGTAAAATTTGACTCGTATGTAGTGATATTCCAAGTGGTAATGATGTTAAAAGTGATACATGAAGATAAGTGTGATAATAGAGGGGTGCACGCTCAGTACGCTTCTTGAAAAAATTTTTCTCCAAATTAGCTGATTTTTGATACTCGGAGGTTTTCAGGCACGAAAAATCGATTGGCATAAGCCCCGAGTTCCCAAAAAATTTTCATGATTGGGGTACCCCATGTTAAAACTCAATTTTCAACTTTTTTATTTTGGTTCCAAATTGGCTGATTTTTGGTACTTGAGGGTTTTCGAACATGGGGTCCCCCGATAGGGGATCATGAAAATTTTTTCGGGACTTGCGCCAATCGATTTCTCGTGCCCGAAAACCCCCGAGTACCAAAAATCAGCCAATTTGGAGAAAAATTTTTTTTGAGAAGCGTATTGGGCGTGCACCTCCCTTTAATGTGATAACAGTGATAACGATTTTTGTGTTAACGTTATCACTCCATGCAATAACGTTATCACACCATATGATAACGTTATACTCCATGTGATAACGTTATCATTTATCACATGATAACGTTATCACAAAAATCGTGATCACTGTTATCAACATGCATTATCTTATCACGTATCCTTTTATCATGATCACTTTGAACATCACTACTGGTATGTAGGAAAGTAGAAATAATTTTTAGTCACCGGTTGGAGAACGGTTAGCACTATATGTTCAGAATATAAGCTTTCCATGTCGGAATGCATGCCAAAATTTTGTCGAAGTCAAATATACGCATGATAAAACTCTATCAGGTATTATGGTCATAGGAAAAACGTGGGCAGACAATCCTGACAAAAAATGTACAATTGTATCATGAGTATAACTCTTTCCATGGCTAACTTCATAAAAGGTCGATTATGTAGCGCCTGATTTGCAGGAATCGTTTCAATAAACATTCACAATCGTGCCGAATAGGTCCAAAGAAAAAAGTTAAAAATTTTTTTTGAAAAAAATTCACTAGTAGTTGTTCAAATCGCTTTTGGTTTTGAATGAACTTCTAAGATCTTGTTGCATCGACAATCAGTCGACCTTTTACTTTATTTTACAATATTACAATAAATCAGGCTTTTCGTGTTAATACTCGCGCAAGTTTGAATAAAAAAGAGTTAAATGATGACGCGAGTATTGCAACGATTGATAAGAGACAATAAAATGAAGACAAGTAAGCAAAAATAATGAGGAAATTATGACAGACGCCAAATGTTCATTAGTACCAAATATTGTGTTTTAGGAGCACGATTTTGCTGTGAAACGGATAAAAAGCCCTTCCTTTCTGACAACAATGAGGTTCTTGTTATTCTCAGAACTTCGGCATATGTATCGAATGATTATACCGGTTTCGAACTTTTCTATAAAAGACGTAATTTTTGCGAAAATTTCTTATACAAATATATACAGGGTGAGCCAAAAAACAGTACTTTTGCGTTTTTTTATGAAAAATTTTTTTCAAAAATCATCAATAAGGGGTATTTTCATGCGATTTTTGAAAAATTTTCTCCAAACAATGCAAAAGTACGTTTTTTTGGCTCACCCTGTAAACTCTGTTCTATGGCGAGGTACAAAAAATCAGGGCGCGCATGGCCTAATGTCTAGGATGCAGGCCATTCAAGTTATTTGTACGGATTCGATCCCATCAGGGACGAAGTTTTTATTTTCACGAATCATATATGTAAACGTAACCCCCCTTAAAATTACATAAAAAACTTTGCCTATCATTAAGTAAAATCAAATCGACTCGGGTGAGATTCGAACCCGAGCCTCTTAGCCTCGAACCTTGGAACACTACCACTGAGCCAAGTTCATGATAAAACTCAGATTTTTAATTTTGCTTATAATTTAACATGAATTTTTTCTTTTTATAAATACCTTAAATACTGTAAAATACGCCCAGGGGCGTTAATTTTTCACCCTCCCCTAGAAGGGGCGTTTATTTTTCAACCCCTTCCCCCTCAGTCACCACCATCAACTAATAAAAAAATCAATAAATTTTCTCCAAAAATTTTCTTAAAAAATCCAAAAAAAATTTTCATCAAGAAAAGAGAAAAAACGGCACTATAACTTTTGCCACGACAACTTTTTCGACACTAGTGGGATCGAACTCGCGCCAATAGCTTGAATGGCCAGTGTCCCAACCATTAGACCATGGGCACTTTTTTGAACCTCATCATGAAACAGATTTTAATTTTGTTATTTTAGATGGATCAAATGTAAACAAAAAGAAGCTCAAGAAAAAGATATTATCATAAATTTTTATAAACTTGGAGCTACTACACAATAGGGGGGGGGCACCCACGTGAAAAATTTTCTAAAATTTTTTCTGGAAATAACACTTCTAGAGGTAAAAAACATGCGGGAATTCGAATTTGACATTTTTGAAGAAAAAAACGCTTCCCTGATTCAGGGAAGGCTAGTGTATTAAAGCAAAAAATATATTTTTACTACTTTTCGCTTCAATAAACAAGCCTTTCCTAAATCAGGGAAGCATTTTTTCGCTTCAAAAATGTCAAATTCCGACTCCCCTCATGTTTTTAGCATAGTGGGGACATTTCCAGAAAAATTTTTTTTTTAAATTTCACGTGGGTGACCCCCTATTGTATAGTAGCTTTTAAACTTTAAAAATGTCTGTAAAATGTTGGTTTCTCATAAATATTTTTAATCTATAAATTGTTTTCCTAATTTCATAGCCTTAGCTTTGCTTTATGCTTAGCCTAGGGCTAAGCCTAAAACTAAGACTAAGCATAGATGAATAGGGGGGGGGGGTCTAAAGAAAATTTTTGCTTTTCGACGCCCCCTCCCCATTTTTAGGAACCCTCACGGCGCAAGGGGTCGTAATTACGACCCCCTATTTAAGTATGAGCCTAAGGCTAAGCCTAAGCCTAATTTTGGGTTTCTAAATTTCGAACTTTTTAAATTTGAGGTTGTCTAAATATTGATTTTCTAAATTTTGGATTCTAAATTTTGGGCCATAGCGTGCTGCCTAATTACTTTGTTTAGACTTGTTCCGAAAAAGATTTGATTGAATTAGGCAATAAATTCGTTCCTAACACCTCTATATGTTACGCTTTTTTGTCATTTAAACATTTTTTCCAAAGAATGCTAAATGATAATTCTCACGTGTGATTCAGTTGCAATTCGAACAAATTGCATCCGACCTGACACTTAGCGATTAAAAACCATGACCTAAAAAATGATCCCAAAACTGTACCAAGCAGACTTGTCATTTTACGTTTTCTTCGTTTCCGAGCCAATCTGTAGACAATTTTTATATCAAAATCAGACGTAAATGATTTTCTGCACTTTCACGACTCTAGCCTTTCTTTGAGATTTTTCAAATGGTGTTCGAAACAAGTTACTCTGGTTGCCGTCATGTAACGTTGACTAAACTCAGCAAAAATATTTTCTTCCGGAAATTACCCATTTAAGAAGTAATTTTATGCGAAAAATCGATTGCGTGCACTCCCGAAACCTGAAAACCGCAGAAAATGGTGAAAATTCGATTTCTCGAGAAATGAACAAGTATCCTCCGTGCATTCTGCGTGGTCGTTTTTAGCTAAAAATTAACAGAATTGTCCCGCCAAAAACGACCACGCAGGGATGCATGGGGGAGGGTATTTGTTCATTCCTCGAGAAAATCGAATTTTTTGCGGTTTCCAGGTTGCGGGAGTGCGCGCAATCGATTTTTCGCATAAAACTACCCCTAAATGAGTAATCTCCGGAAGAAAATACAAAAATTTTTTGCCGAGTTTAGTCAACATTAAGTGGCGGTAAACAGAGGACGTGCTTCTGATGTTCGAGACTTGTTTCGTTTTTTGCAAAATTTTTGGAGCTACTTCGGCTCTTCTATCCCTGATTGAACGTGGTGACTAAATTCGAAAAATTTTATTATTCGAAATTTTCTCAAAAATCGCCCGGAGTAATTTTATACGAGATCACATTGACGATGTTATTTTTGCGAAAAACGCGTTCCATTTTTTAGAAGAATTAAATTTTCGAACATACAACGAACATATTTCGAAAAAGCTAATATACAAAAATTCGATTTTCTAAAAAAATGGAGCGCGTTTTTACGATACTTGAGGACGAACTTTTGCGGACCCGACATTTGCGGACCCAACACTTGCGGACCCGACATTTGCGGACGAACTTTTGCGGACCCGACACTTGCGGACGAACATTTGCGGACCGACATTTGCGGGCGCGACATTTGCGGACCCGACATTTGTGGATTGCCATGAGAAAATTTTTCCAAATTGGGAAAAATTTTGTAATTTTCTCAAAATAAAAAATGAATTAGTTTTGACCTATAAAAAATTTTTTTCCCAGGCAATCCGCAAATGTCGGGTCCGCAAGTGTCGGGTGCACAAATGTCGGATTTGCAAAAGTTTGTCCTCAAGTATCGGCGCGCCGTTTTTACGCAAAAATAACATCACCAACGTGTTTCCCGCATAAAATTACCCCTAATAGGGTAATTTTGAGAAAATTTTGGCAAATAAAATTTTTCGATTTTAGACCACGTTTAATGGGGGGGGGTATAAACTGGGGGACACAGACACACATAACGCATTTAATGTTTTAGGATAAGAGCCGAAGTAGCTCCAAATTTTTTAAATTATAGGAATGGTCCTGAAATTACTGAGTTTTTTATTTTTGCTAGCAATAGAATTAAAATTAAGCTATAGTCAGTATAGTGAACGGAAAGATGGTAGAGAAGTACAAAAGTTGTTAGGTGAAATTAGAAGAGAAACCTATAAGAAATTGGGCATTCCTTTTGATAAGAATGTAAGTTAGAATTAAAAATAATATTAATTTAAAAAATTTATTTAATATTCCACATGGATGAGATACATTTTAAGCGACGTTTTTATAACGGTCCTATAGTCTAGCGGTTAGGACTCCGGACTCTGAATCCGGCGGCGGGAGTTCGAATCTCCCTAGGACCTA